>SZWC01000277.1:156366-178400 GCA_023375785.1 Penium margaritaceum | reverse complement strand
TTTCTGACCAGTGTGTTTCTGACGAGTGTGTTTCTAACTAATGTGTTTCAAACCACAGCGTTTCTGATCACCGTGTTTCTGGCCACTGTGTTTCTTACCACTGTGTTTCTGACCACTGTGTTTCTGACCACTGTGTTTCTGACCACTGTGTTTCTGACCACTGTGTTTCGGACCAATGTGTTTCTGACCACAGTGTTTCTGACCAGTGTGTTTATGACCACAGTGTTTCTGACCAGTGTTTTTATGACCACTGTGTTTCTGACCACTGTGTTTCTGACCAGTGTGTTTCAGACCAATGTATTTCTGACCTGTGTGTTTCTGACCAGTGTGTTTCTGACCACTGTGTTTCTGACCAGTGTGTTTGTGACCATATTGTATCTGACCATAGTGTTTCTGACCACTGTGTGTCTGACCAGTGTGTTTCTGACCAGTGTGTTTCTGACCACTGTGTTTCTGACCAGTGTGTTTGCGACCAGTATGTTTCTAATCAATGTGTTTCTGACCACTGTGTTTCTGACCACTGTGTTTCTGACCGCTGTGTTTCTGATCACCGAGTTTCCGACCAGCGTGTGTCAACAACTTTGTTTCTGACCACTGTGTTTCTGACCACTTCGTTTCTGACTAGCGTGTTTCTGACCACCGTGTTGCCGACCACTTTGTTTCTGACCACTGTGTTTCTGACCAATGTGTTTCTAACCAATGTGTTTCTGACAAGCGTGTTAGTGACTACTGTGTTTCTGACCACTGTGTTTCTGACTAGTGTGTTTCTGACCACTGTGTTTCTGACCACTGCGTTTCTGATCAGTGTGTTTGTGGCCACTGTGTTTATGACCAGTGTGTTTCTGACCTGTGTGTTTCTGACAATTGTTTTTCTGACTAGTGTGTTTCTGAAAAGTGTATTTCTGACAAGTGTGTTTCTGACCAGTGTGTTTCTGACCAGTGTGTTTATGACCACTGTGTTTCTGACCACATTGTTTGTTACCAGTGTGTTTGTGACCACTGTGTTTCTGGCCACTGTGTTTCTGACCACTATGTTTCTGACTAGTGTGTTTCTGACCAGCGTGTTTCTGACCACTGTGTTTCTGACCACTGTGTTTCTGATCACCGTGTTTCTGGCCACTGTGTTTCTTTCCACTGTGAATCTGACCGGTGTGTTTCTGACCACTGTGTTTCTGACCACTGTGTTCCTGACCAGTGTATTTCTGATCACTGTGTTTCTGACCAGTGTGTTTTTGACCTGTGTGTTTCAGACCAATGTGCTTCTGACCAGTGTGTTTCTGACCGGTGTGTTTCTGACCACTATGTTTCTGACCACTGTGTTTCTCACCACTATGTTTCAGACCACTGTGTTTCTGACCCGTGTGTTTCTAACCGGTGTGTTTCTGACCAATATGTTTCTCACCAATGTGTTTCTGGCCACTGTGTTTCCGAACACAGTGTTTCTGACCAGTGTGTTTCCGACCGCTGTGTTTCTGACCACTCCGTTTCTCACCAGTGTGTTTCTGACCAGTGTGTTTCTGACCACTTTGTTTCAGACCAGTGTGTTTCTGACCAGTGTGTTTCTAACCAATCTGTTTCTCACAACTGTGTTTCTGAACACTGTGTTTCCGACCACTGTGGTTCTGACCACTGTGTTTCTGACTAGCGTGTTTTTGACCACTGTGTTTCTAACCACTGTGATTCTGACCAATGTGTTTTTGACCACTGTGTTTCTGACCACTGTGTTTCTGACCAGTGTGTTTATGGCCACTGTGCTTCTGACCAGTGTGTTCCTGACCACTGTGTGTCTGATAAATGTGTTTTTAACCAGTGTGTTTATGACCACTGTGTTTCTGACCACTGTGTTTCTGACCAGTGTGTCTATGGTCACTGTGTTTCGGACCAGTGTGTTTCTGACCACTGTGTTTCTGACCAGTGTCTTTCTGACCAGTGTGTTTCTGACCACTGTGCTTCTGAACAGCGTGTTTCACCACTGTGTTTCTGACCACTGTGTTTCTGACAATTGTATTTCTGACCACTGTGTTTCTGACCACCGTGTTTCTGACCTGTGTGTTTCTGACAAGTGTGTTCCTAACCACTGGGATTCTGACCAGTGTGTTTCTGACCACTGTGTTTCTGACCACTGTGTTTCTGGCCACTGTGTCTCTGACCAGTGTGTTTTTGTGCTGTGTGTTTCTGATCACTGTGTTTCTGACCAGTGTGTTTATGACCACCGTGTTTCTGACGACTGTGTTTCTGACCAGTGTATTTCTGACAAGTGTCTTTCTGACCAGCATGTTTCTGACCAATGTGGTTCTGACCACTGTGTTTCTGACCAATGTGTCTCTGACCACTGTGCTTCTGACCACCGTGTTTCCTCCCAGTGTGTTTCTGCCCACTGTGCTCCTTACCCGTGTGTTTCTGATCACTGTGTTTCTGACCAATGTGTTTCCGACCACTGAGTTTATGACCACTGTGATTCTGACCACTATGTCTTTGACCAGTGTGTCTATGGCCACTGTGTGTCCGACTGGTGTGTTTCTGACCACTGTGTTTCTGACCACTTTGCTTTTGACCAGCGTGTTTCTGACCAGTGTGTTTCTCACGACTGTGTTTCTGACCACTGTATTTCTGAACAATGTGGTTTTTAGTCCACTGTGTTTCTGACCTGTGTGTTTCTGACCAGTGTGTTTCTGACAACTGTGTTTCTGACCAGAGTGTTTCTGACCACTGTGTTTCTTACCAGTGTGTTTCTGAACACTGTGTTTCTGACCACTGTGTGTTTGACCAGTGTGTTTATGACCAGTGTGTTTCTGACCACTGTGTGTCTGACCAGTGTGTTTATGACCAGTGTGTTTCTGACCAGTGTGTTTATGAACAGAGTGTTTCTGACCAGTGTGTTTCTGACCAGTGTGTTTTCGACCAATGTGTTTCTGACCACTGTGTTTCTGACCACTGTGTCTATGACCAGTGTGTTTCTAACCAATGTGTTTCTGACCACTGTGTTTCTGACCAGTGTGTTTCTGTTAACTGTTTTTCTGACCAGTGTATTTCGACCTGTGTGTTTCTGACCACAGCGTTTCTCAGAACTGTGGTTCTGACCACTGTGTTTCTGACCACTGTGTTCTGACTACTGGGTTTTGACCTGTGTGTTTCTGACCAGTGTGTTTCTGACAAGTGTGTTTCTGAACACTGTGTCTCTGACCACTGGGTTTGTGACCACTGTGTTTCTGACGAGAGTGTTTCTGACCAGTGTGTTTCTGACCACTGTGTTCCTGACCATGGTGTTTCTGACCACTGTGTTTCTCACCACCGTGTTTCTGACAAGTGTGTTTCTGACATGTGTGTTTCTAACCACTGTGTTTCAAACCACAGTGTTTCTGATCACCGTGTTTCTGGCCACTGTGTTTCTTACCACTGTGTTTCTGACCAATGCATTTATGACCACTGTGTTTCTGACCACTGTGTTTTTGACCACTGTGTTTCGGACCACTGTGTTTCTGACCACAGTGTTTCTGACCAGTGTGTTTATGACCACAGTGTTTCTGACCAGTGTTTTTATGACCACTGTGTTTCTGACCACTGTGCTTCTGATGAGAGTGTTTCAGACCAATGTGTTTCTGACCTGTGTGTTTCTGACCAGTGTGTTTCTGACCACTGTGTGTCTGACCAGTGTGTTTCTGACCAGTGTGTTTCTGACCACTGTGTTTCTGACCACCGTGTTTCCGACCAGTATGTTTCTAACCAATCTGTTTCTGACCACTGTGTTTCTGACCACTGTGTTTCTGACTGCTGTGTTTCTGATCACTGAGTTTCTGACCAGCGTGTTTCTACAACTTTGTTTCTGACCACTGTGTTTCTGACCACTGTGTTTCTTACCACTTCGTTTCTGACCGGCGTGTTTCTGACCACCGTGTTGCGGACCACTGTGTCTCTGACCTCTGTGTTTCTGACCACTGTGTTTCTGACCAATGTGTTTCTGACCAGTGTGTTAGTGACTACTGTGTTTCTGACCACTGTGTTTCTGACCAGTGTGTTTCTGACCACTGTGTTTCTGACGAATGCGTTTATGATCAGTGTGCTTGTGGCCACTGTCTTTCTGACCAGTGTGTTTCTGATCTGTGTGTTTCTAAAAGCTATTTTTCCGACCAGTGTGCTTCTGATAAGTGTGTTTCTGACCAGTGTGTTTCCGACCAGTGTGTTTCTGACCAGTGTGTTTATGACCACTGTGTTTCTGACCACATTGTTTGTGACCAGTGTGTTTGTGACCACTGTGTTTCTGACCACTGTGTTTCTGACCACTGTGTTTCTGACTAGTGTGTTTCTGACCAGCGTGTTTCTGACCACTGTGTTTCTGACCACTTTGTTTCTGATGACCGTGTTTCTGGCCACTGTGTTTCTTACCACTGTGTTTCTGACCGCTGTGTTTCTGACCACTGTGTTTCTGACCACTGTGTTCCTGACCTGTGTATTTGTGTTCACTGTGTTTCTGACCAGTGTGTTTTTGACCAGTGTGTTTCAGACCAATGTGCTTCTGACCGGTGTGTTTTTGACCGGTGTGTTTCTGACCACTGTGTTTCTGACCACTGTGTTTCTCACCACTGTGTTTCAGACCACTGTGTTTCTGACCCGTGTGTTTCTAACCGGTGTGTTTCTGACCAATATGTTTCCGACCAATGTGTTTCTGACCACTGTGTTTCTGAACACCGTGTTTCTGACCAGTGTGTTTCTGACCGCTGTGTTTCAAACCACTCCGTGTCTCACCAGTATGTTTCTGACCAGTGTGTTTCTGACCACTTTGTTTCAGACCAGTGTGTTTCTGACCAGTGTGTTTCTGACCAATCTGTTTCTGACCACTGTGTTTGTGACCACCGTGTTTTTGACAAATGTGGTTCTGACCACTGTGTTACTGACTAGCGTGTTTCTGACCACTGTGTTTCTGACCACTGTGATTCTGACCAATGTGTTTTTGACCACTGTGGGTCTGATCAATGTGTTTTTGACCTGTGTGTTTATGACGACTGTGTTTCTGACCACTGTGTTTTTGACCAGTGTGTCTATGGCCACTGTGATTCTGACCAGTGTGTTTCTGACCACTGTGTTTCTGACCAGTGTCTTTCTGACCATGTGTTCCTGACCACTGTGCTTCTGAAGAGCGTGTTTCACCACTGTGTTTCTGACCACTGTGTTTCTGACAATTGTATTTCTGACCACTGTGTTTCTGACAACCGTGTTTCTGACTTGTGTGTTTCTGACAAGTTTGTTCCTGACCACTGTGATTCTGACCAGTGTTTTTCCGACCAATGTGTTTCTGACCACTGTGTTTCTGGCCACTGTGTTTCTGACCACTGTGTTTTTGTGCTGTGTGTTTCTGACCACTGTGTTTCTGACCATTGTGTTTATGACCACCGTGTTTATGACGACTGTGTTTCTGACCAGTGTATTTCTGACAAGTGTCTTTCTGTCCAGCATGTTTCTGACCAATGTGGTTCTGACCACTGTGTTTCTGACAAATATGTCTCTGACCACTGTGCTTCTGACCACCGTGTTTCCTCGCAGTGTGTTTCTGACCACTGTGCTCCTTACCCGTGTGTTTCTGATCACTGTGTTTCTTACCAGTGTGTTTCTGACCACTGAGTTTATGACCACTGTGTTTCTGACCACTATGTTTCTGACCAGGGTGTCTATGGCCACTGTGTTTCTTACTGGTGTGTTTCTGACCACTGTGTTTCTGACCACTTTGCTTTTGACCAGCGTGTTTCTGACCAGTGTGTTTCTCACGATTGTGTTTCTGACGACTGTATTTCTGAACAATGTGTTTCAGTCCACTGTGTTTCTGACCTGTGTTTCTGACCACTGTGTTTCTGACCACTGTGTTCCTGACCAGAGTTTTTCTGACCACTGTGTTTCTGAACACTGTGTTTCTGACCACTGTGTGTCTGACCAGTGTGTTTATGACCAGTGTGTTTCTGACCACTGTGTGTCTGACCAGTGTGTTTATGACCAGTGTGTTTCTGACCACTGTGTTTCTAACCAGTGTACTTCTAACCACTCTGTTTCTGAACACTGTGTTTCTAACCACTGTGGTTCTGACCACTGTGTTTTTGATCACAGTGTTTCTGACCAGCGTATTTCTACCACTGTGTTTCTGACCATTGTGTTTCTGACCACTGTGTTTCTGACCAGCGTGTTTCGGACCAGTGTGTTTCTGACCAGTGTGTTTCTGACCAGTGTGTTTCTGACCAGTGTGTTTCTGACAAGTGTAGTTCTGACCAGTGTGTTTTTGACCAGTGTGTTCCTGACTACTATGTTTCTAACCACTGCTTTTCTGACCAGTGTGTTTCTGACCAGCGTGTTTCACACCAGTGTGTTTCTGACCACTGTCTTTCTAACCAGTGTGTTTGTGACAACTGTGTTCTTGACCACTGTCTTTCTGACCAGTGTGTTTCCGAGCAGTGTGTCTTTTCACTGTGGTTGTGACCACTGTGTTTCTGATCAGTGTGTTTCTGACCTGTGTGTTTCTGACCAGTGTGTTTCTGACCAGTGTGTTTCTGACCAGTGTGTTTCTGACCAGTGTGTTTCTGACCAGCGTGTTTCTGACCTCTTTGCTTCTGACCACTGTGTTTCTGTCCACTGTGTTTCTGACCAGTGTGTTTCTGACCACTGCGTTTCCGACCAGTGTGTTTATGACCACTGTGTTTCTGACTAGTGTGTTCCTGAACACTGTGTTTCTGACCACTGTGTTTCTGACCATTGTGTTTCTGACCACTATGTTTCTGGCCACTGTGTTTCTGACCAGTGTCATTCTGACCACTGTGTTGTTGACCTGTGTGTTTCTGACCACTGTGCTTCTGACCACTGTGTTTCTGACCAGTGTGTTCTGACCAGTGAGTTTCTGACCAGTGTGTTTCTGACCACTATGTTTCTGACCAGTGTGTTCTGACCAGTGTGTTCCTGACCAGTGTGTTTCTGAACAGTGTGTTTCTGACCACTTTGTTTCTGACCAGTGTGTTTCTGACCAGTGTCTTTGTGACCCTTGTGTTTCTGACCACTGTGTTTCTGACCAGTGTGTTTTTGACCACTGTGTTTCTGACCACTGTGTTTCTGACCACTGTGTTTCTGACCAGCGTGTTTCTGACCAGTGTGTTTCTGACCAGTGTGTTTCTGACCACTGTGTTTCTGACCAGTGTGTTTCTGACAACAGTGTTTCTGACCACTGTGTTTCTGACCACTATGTTTCTGACTTATGTGTTTATTGCCAGTGTGTTTCTGACTAGTGTGCTTCCGACCACTGTGTTGCTGAACTATGTGTTTCTGACGAGTGTCTTTCTGACCACTGTATTTCTGACCACCGTATTTCTGACCACTGTGTTTCTGACCACCGTGTTTCTGACCAGTGTGTTTCTGACCAGGGTATTTCTGACCAGTGTGTTTCTGACCAGTGTTTTTCTGACCACTGTGTTTCTGACCACTGTGTTTCTGACCACTGTGTTTACAACCACTGTGTTTCTGACCAGTGTGTTTCTGACCACTTTGTTTCTGACCAGTGTGTTTCTGACCAGTGTGTTTGTGACCAGTGTGTTTCTGACCACTGTGTTTCTGACCACTGTGTTTCTGACCACTGTGTTTACAACCACTGTGTTTCTGACCAGTGTGTTTCTGACCACTTTGTTTCTGACCAGTGTGTTTCTGACCAGTGTGTTTGTGAACACTGTGTTTCTGACCAGTGTGTTTCTGCCCATTGTGTTTTTTACGACTGTGTTTCTGACCACTGTGTTTCTGACCAGTGTGTTTCTGACTACTGTGTTTCTGACCACTGTGTTTCTGACCAGTGTGTTTGTGACCAGTGTGTTTCTGACCACTGTATTTCTGTCCACTGTGTTCTGACCAGTGTGTGTATGACTACTGTGTTCCTGACCACTGTGTTTCTGACCACTGTGCTTCGGACCAGTTCGTTTCTGACCAGCGTGTTTCTGACCAGTGTGTTTCTGACCACTGTCTTTCTGACCAGTGTGTTTGTGACCACCGTGTTTCTGACCACTGTGTTTCTGACCAGTGTGTTTCTGACCAGTGTGTTTCTGACCACAGTGTTTCTGAACACTGTGTTTCTGACCAGTGTGTTTCTGACCAGTGTGTTTCTGACCAGTGTGTTTCTGACCACTGTGTTTCTGACCACCGTGTTTCTGACCACTGTGTTTATGACTAGTGTGTTTCTCACAACCGTGTTTCTGACCACTGTGTTTTCTGACCACTGTGTTTCTGACAACTGTGTTTACGACCACTATGTTTCTGACCACTGTGTTTATGACCACTGTGTCTCTGACCAGTGTGTTTCTGACCACTGTGTTTCTGACCGCTGTGTTTCTGACCACTGTGTTCTGATCAGTGCGTTTCTGACCAGTGTGTTTCTGACCACTGTGTTTCTGACGAGTGTGTTTCTGACCACTGTGTTTCTTACCACTGTGTTTCTGACCACTGTGTTTCTGACCACTGTGTTTCTGACCACTGGGTTTCTGACCAGTGTAATTCTGATCACTGTTTTTTTGACCAGTGTGTTTTTTACCACTGTGTTTCCTCCCACTCTGTTTCTGACCAGTGTGTTTCTGACCAGTGTATTTCTGACCAGTGTGTTCCTGACCATTGTGTTTCTGACCGGTGTGTTTCTGGCCAGTGTGTTTCTGGCCAGTGTGTTTCTGACCAGCGTGTTTCTGACCACCGTGTTTCTGACCACTGTGTTTGTGACCACTGTGTTTCTGACCATTGTGTCTCTGACCAGTGTGTTTCTGACCAGTTTGTTTCTGACCACTGCGTTTCTGACCACTCTATTTCTGACCACTGTGTTTCTGACCACTGTATTTTTTACTACTGTGTTTCTGACCGTTGTGTTTGTGACCAGTGTGTTACTGATCAATGTGGTTGTGACCAATGTGTTTCTGACCATTGTGTTTCTGAACGCTGTGTTTCTGACCACTGTGTTTCTGACCAGTGTGTTTCTAACCGGTGTGTTCCTGACCACTGTGTTTCTGACCACTGTATTTCTGAACAGTGTGTTTCTGACCAGTGTGTTTCTGACAAGTGTGTTTCTGACCACCGTGTTTCTGATCAGTGTGTTTCTGACCACTGTGTTTCTGACCACTGTGTTTCTGACCACTGTTTCCGACCACTGTTTTTCTGACCACTTGTTTCTGACCACTGTGTTTCTGACCACTGTGTTTCTGACCTGTGTGTTCCTGACCACTGTGTTTCTGACCACTATGTTCCTGACCACTGTGTTTCTGAACACTGTGCTTCTGATCAGTGTGTTCCTGACCACTGTGTTTTTGACCACTGTGTTTTTTTCCTATTCTGACCAGTGTGTTTCAGACCAGTGGGTTTATGACCACTGTGTTTCTGACCACTGTGTTTCTGATCAGTGCGTTTCTGACCAGTGTGTTTCTGACCACTGTGCTTATGACCTGTGTGTTTCTGACCACTGTGTTTCTGACCAGTGTGTTTCTGAAAACTGTGCTTCTGACCACTGTGTTTCTGACCACTGTTTCTGACAACTGTGTTTATGACCATTGTTTATCTGACCACTGTGTTTATGACCACTATGTTTCTGACCAGTGTGTTTCTGACCACTGTGTTTCTGACCACTATGTTTCTGACCAGTGCGTTTCTGACCAGTGTGTTTCTGACCACTGTGTTTCTGACCAGTTTGTTTCTGACCACTGTGTTTCTGACCAGTGTGTTTCTGACCACAGTGTTTCTGACCACTCTGTTTCTGACCACTGCGTTTCTGACCACTATGTTTCTGACCAGTGCGTTTCTGACCAGTGTGTTTCTGACCACTGTGTTTCTGACCAGTTTGTTTCTGACCACTGTGTTTCTGACCACTGTGTTTCTGACCACTGTGTTTTTGACCACTGTGTTTCTGACAAGTGTAATTATGACCACTGTGTTTATGAACAGTGTGTTTCTGACCACTGTGTTTCTGACCAGTGTGTTTCTGACCAGTGTGTTTCTGACAAGTGTGTTACTGACCAGTGTGTTTCTGACCAGTGTGCTTCTGACCAGTGTGTTTCTGACCAGTGTGTTTCTGACCACTGTGTTTCTGACCAGTGTGTTTCTGACCAGTGTGTTTCTGACAAGTGTGTTACTGACCAGTGTGTTTCTGACCAGTGTGCTTCTGACCAGTGTGTTTCTGACCAGTGTGTTTCTGACCACTGTGTTTGTGACCACTGTGTTTCTGACCACTGTGTCTCTGACCACTGTGTTTCTGACCAGTGTGCTTCTTACCACTGTGTTTTTTACCACTGCGTTTCTGACCACTTTGTTTGTGACCACTGTGTTTCTGACCACTGTGTTTCTGACCATTGTGTTTATGACCAATGTGTTTCTGAACAGTGTGTTTCTGATCACCGTGTTTCTGACCACTGTGTTTCTGAACATTGTGTTTCTGAACGCTGTGTTTCTGACCACTTTGTTTATGACCTGTGTGTTTCTGACCACTGTGTTTCTGACCAATGTGTTTCTGACCACTGTCTTTCTGACCACTGTGTTTCTGAACAGTGTGTTTCTGACCAGTGTGTTTCTGACCACTGTGTTTCTGACCACTGTGTTTTGGTCCAGTGTGTTTCTGACCGGTGTGTTTCTGATCACTGTGTTTCTGACCACTGTGTTTCTGACCAGTGTGTTTCTGACCACTGCGTTTCTGACCAGTGTGTTCCGACCACTGTGTTTCTGACCACTGTGTTTCTGACCACTGTTTCCGACCAGTTTATTTCTGACCACTTGTTTCTGACCACTGTGTTTCTGACCACTGTGTTTCTGACCTGTGTATTTCTGACCACTGTGTTTCTGACCACTATGTTCCAGACCACTTTGTTTCTGAACACTGTGCTTCTGACCAGTGTGTTTCTGACCACTGTGTTTTTGACCACTGTGTTTTTTACCACTATGTTTCTGACGAGTGTGTTTCTGACCAGTGTGTTTCTGACCACTGTGTTTTTGACCACTGTGTTTCTGACAACTGTGTTGCTGACCACTGTGTTTCTGACCAATGTGTTTCTTACCATTGTGTTTCTGACCAGTGTGTTTCTGACCACTGTGTTTCTGAACAATGAGTTTCTAACAAGTGTGTTTCTGACGAGTGTGTTTCTGACCACCGTATTTCTGACCACTGTATTGTTGACCACTGTGTTTCTGACCAGTGTGTTTCTGAACGGGGTGTCTCTGACCAGTGTGTTTCTGACCAGTGTGTTTCTGACCAATGTGTTTCTGACCACTGTGTTTCTGACCACTGTGTTTCTGACCACAGTGTTTCTGACCAGTGCGTTTCTGACCACTGTGTTTCCGACCACTGCTGTTCTGACCAATGTGTTTTTGACCAGTGTGTTTCTGACCAGTGTGTTCCTGACCACTGTGTTTCTAACCAGTTTGTATCTGACCACTATGTTTTTGACCACTGTGCTTCTGACCACTGTGTTTCTGACCAGTGTGTTTCTGACCACTCTGTTTCTGACCAGTGTGTTTCTGACCACTGTTTTTCTGACCACTGTGTTTCTGACCACTGTGTTTCTGACCAGTTTGTTTCTGACCACTCTGTTTCTGACCAGTGTGTTTCTGACCAATGTTTTTCTGACCACTGTGTTTCTGACCACTGTGTTTCTGACCAGTGTGTTTTTGACCACTGTGTTTCTTACCACTGTGTTTCTCACCACTGTGTTTCTGACTAGTGTGTTTCTCACCACTTTGCTTCTGACTAGTGTGTTTCAGACCACTGTGTTTCTCACCACTGTGTTTCTTACAAGTGTGTTTCTGGCCAGTGTGTTTCTGGCCAGTGTGTTTCTGACCCTTGTGTTTCTGACCAGTGTGTTTCTGACCACTGTGTTTCTGACCAGTGTGTTTCTGACCACTGGGTTTCTGACCAGTATGTTTCTGACCACAGTGTTTCTGACCACTACATTTCTGGCCAGTGTGTTTCTGACCACTGTGTTTCTGACCGCTGTGTTTCTGACCACTGTGTTTCTGACCAGTGTGTTTCTGACCACTGTGTTTCTGACATGTGTGTTTCTGACCAGTGTGTTCCCGAACACTGTGTTTCTGACCACTGTGATTCTGACCAGTGTGTTTCTGACCACTGTGTTTCTGACGACTGTTTTTCTGAGGACTATGTTTCTGACCACTGTGTTTCTGACCAGTGTGTTTCTGACCACTGTGTTTCTGACCACTGTGTTTCCAACCACAATGTTTCGGACCACTGTGTTTCTGACCACTGTGTTTCTGACCAGTGTGTTTCCGACCACTGTGTTTCTGACCACTGTGATTCTGACCAGTGTGTTTCTGACCACTGTGTTTCCAACCACAATGTTTCGGACCACTGTGTTTCTGACCACTGTGTTTCTGACCACTGTGTTTCTGACCAGTGTGTTTCTGACCAGTGTGTTTCTGACCACTGTGTTTTTAACCAGTTTATTTCTGACCAGTGTGTTTCTGACCTCTGTGTTTCTGACCGCTGTGTTTGTGACCACTGTGTTTCCGACCAGTGTGTTTCCGACCACTGTGATTCCGACCAGTGTGTTTCTGACCACCGAGTTTCTGACCAGTATGTTTCTGACCACTGTGTTTATGACCGCTGTGTTTTTGACCACTGTGTTTCTGACAGGTGTGTGTCTGACCACTGTGTTTCTGACTAGTTTATTCCTGACCAGTGTGTTTCCGAACATCGTGTTTGTGACCACTGCGTTTCTGACTACTGTGTTTCTGACCAGTGTGTTTCTGACCACTGTGTTTTTGACCAGTGTGTTTGTGACCACTGTGTTTCTGGCCAGTGTGCTTCTGACCACTGTGTTTCTGACCAGTGTGTCACTGACCACTGTCTTTCTGACCACTGTGTTTCTGAACACTGTGTTTCTGAGCACTGTGTTTGTCACCAATGTGTTTTTTGACCACTGTGTTTCCGACCACTGTGTTCCTGGCCAGTGTACTTCTAACCACTTTGTTTCTGACCAGTGTGTTTCTGACCACTGTGTTTCTGACCACTGTGTTTCTGACCAGTGTATTCCTGACCACTGTGTTTCTCACCAATGTGTTTCTAACCACTGTTTAACAGTGTGTTTTTGACCTGTGTATTTCTGACCACTGTGTTTCTGACCAGTGTGTTTCTGACCAGTGTGTTTATGACCACCGTGTTTCTGACCAGTGTGTTTCTGTCCAATGTGTTTCTTACCACCGTGTTTTTGACCACTGTGTTTCTGACCAGTGTGTTTCTGACCACTGTGTTTCTGACCACTATGTTTTGGACCACTGTGTTTCTGACGACTGTGTTTCTGACCAGTGTGTTTTCAACCACCCAGTTTCTGACCACTGTGTTTCTGACCAGTTTGTTTCTGACCACTGTGTTTTTGACCACTGTGTTTCTGACCAGTGTGCCTCGGACCAGTGTGTTTCTGACCACTGCATTTCTGACCACTGTGTTTCTGAACACTGTGTTTCCAACCACTGTGTTTCTGACTCGTGTGTTTTTGACCACTGTATTTCTGACCACTGTATTTCTGACCACTGTGTTTCTAACCACTGTGTTTCTGACCAATGTGTTTCTGACCAGTGTGCCTCTGACCAGTGTGCTTCTGACCACTGTGTTTCTTACCACTGTGTTTCTGACCGCTGTGTTTCTGACCAATGTGTTTCTGACCACTGCGTTTCTAACCACTGTGCTTCTGACCAGTGTGTTTTTGACCAGTGTGTTTCTAACCACTGTGTTTCTGGCCAATGTGTTTCTGACCACTGTTTTTCTGACCACTTTGTTCTTACCACTGTGTGTTTGACTGCTGTGTTTCTGACCACTGTGTTTCTGACCAATGTGTTTCTGACCAATGTGTTTCTGAACAATGTGTTTCTGACCTGTTTGTTTCTGACTCGTGTGTTTTTGACCAGTGTGTTTCTGACCAGAGTGTTTCTGACCACTGTGTTTCTGACCACTGTGTTCTGACAAGAGTGTTTCTGACCAGTGTAATTCTGACCACTGTGTTTTTGACCAGTGTGTTTCTGACCACTGTGTTTCTGACCACTGTGTTTCTGACCGGTGTGTTTCTGACCAGTGTGTTTCTGACCAGTGTGTTTCTGACCAGTGTGTTTCTGACAAGCGTGTTTCTGACCAGTGTGTTTCTGACCAGTGTGTTTCTGACCAGTGTGTTTCTGACCACTGTGTTTGTGACCACTGTGTTTGTGACCACTGTGTTTCAGACCACTGTGTCTTTGACCACTGTGTTTCTGACCAGTGTGTGTCTGACCAGTGTGTTTCTGACCACTGCGTTTCTGACCACTGTGTTTCCAACCACTGTGTTTCTGACCACTGTGTTTCTGACCAGTGTGTGTCTGACCAGTGTGTTTCTGACCACTGTGTTTCCGACCACTGTGTCTTTGACCACTGTGTTTCAGACCAGTGTGTGTCTGACCAGTGTGTTTCTGACCACTGCGTTTCTGACCACTGTGTTTCCAACCACTGTGTTTCTGACCACTGTGTTTCTGACCACTGTGCTTCTGACCAGTGTGTTTCTGACCAGTGTGTTTTTTATCAGCGTGTTTGTGACCAATGTGTCTCTGACCATTGTGTTTCTGAATACTGTGCCTCTGACTACTTTGTTTCTGACCAGTGTGTTTTTGACCATTGTGTTTCTGACCACTGTGTTTCTGACCACTGTGTTTCTGACCACTGTGTTTCTAAACAGTGTGTTTTGAACCAGTGTGTTTATGACCACTGTGTTTCTGACCACTGTGTTTCGGTCCAGTGTGTTTCTGACCAGTGTGTTTCTGACCACTGTGTTTCTCACTACTGTTTTTCTGACAAGTGTGTATCTGACCACTGTGTTTCTGACAAGTGTGTTTCTGACCACTGTGTTTCTTACCACTGTGTTTCTGACCACTGTTTCTGACCAGTGTACTTCTGACCACCTGTTTCCGACCACTGTGTTTGTGACCACTGTGTTTCTGACCTGTGTGTTTCTGACCACCGTATTTCTGACCACTATGTTCCTGACCCCTGTGTTTCTGAACACTATGCTTCTGACCTGTATGTGTCTGACCACTGTGTTTTTTACCACTGTGTTTTTGACCAATGTGTTTCTGACCAGTGTGTTTCTGACCAGTGTGTTTCTGACCACTGTGTTTATGACCACTGTGTTTCTGACCATATTTTTTCTGACCACAGTGTCTCTGACAACTCTGTTGCTGACCACTGTGTTTCTGACCAACGTGTTTCTTACCAGTGTGTTTCTGACCAGTGTGTTTTTGACCACTGTGTTTCTGACCACTGTGTTTCTGACCACTGTGTTTCTGATCACAGTGCTTCTGACCAGTGTGTTTTTGACCGCTGTGTTTCTGACCACTGTTATTCTGACCAGTGTATTTTTGACCAGTGTGTTTCTGACCAGTGTGTTTCTGACCACTGTGTTTCTGACCAGTGTTTTTCTGACCACTGTGTTTCTGACCACTGTGCTTCTGACCACCGTGTTTCGGACCAGTGTGTTTCTGACCTCTCTGTTTCTGACCAGTGGGTTTCTGACCACTGTGTTTCTGACAACTGTGTTTCTGACCAATGTGTTTCTGGCCAGTGTGTTTCTGACCACTGTGTTTCTTACCACTGTGTTTCTCACTACCGTGGTTCTGAACAGTGTGTTTTTTACCACTATGTTACAGACCAGTGTGTTTGTGACCAGTGTCTTTCTCACCACTGTGTTTCTTACCAGTGTGTTTCTGACCAATGTGTTTCTGACCAATGTGTTTCTGACCATGTGTTTCTGACCAGTGTGTTTCTGACCACTGTGTTTCTGACCAGTGTGTTTCTGACCACTGGGTTTCTGACCTGTGTGTTTCTGACCACTGTGTTTCTGACCAGTGTGTTTCTGACCACTGTGTTTCTGACCTGTGTGTTTCTGACCACTGTGTTTCTGACCAGTGTGTTTCTGACCACTGTGTTTCTGACCGCTGTGTTTCTGACCACTGTGTTTCTGACCAGTGTGTTTCTGACCAGTGTGTTTCTGACCAGTGAGTTTCTGACCAGTGTGTTTCTGACAAGTGTGTTTCTGACCAGTGTGTTTCTGACCAGTGTGTTTCTGACCAGTGTGTTTCTGACCAATGTGTTTGTGACCACTGTGTTTGTGACCACTGTGTTTCAGACCACTGTGTCTTTGACCACTGTGTTTCTGACCAGTGTGTGTCTGACCAGTGTGTTTCTGACCACTGCGTTTCTGACCACTGTGTTTCCAACCACTGTGTTTCTGACCACTGTGTTTCTGACCACTGTGCTTCTGACCAGCGTGTTTCTGACCAGTGTGTTTCTGATCAGCGTGTTTGTGACCAATGTGTTTCTGACCATTGTGTTTCTGACCACTGTGTTTCTGACCACTGTGTTTCTGACCACTGTGCTTCTGACCAGCGTGTTTCTGACCAGTGTGTTTCTGATCAGCGTGTTTGTGACCAATGTGTTTCTGACCATTGTGTTTCTGAATACTGTGCCTCTGACCACTTTGTTACTGACCAGTGTGTTTCTGACCATTGTGTTTCTGACCACTGTGTTTCTGACCACTGTGTTTCTGACCACTGTGTTTCTAAACAGTGTGTTTTGAATCAGTGTGTTTATGACCACTGTGTTTCTGAGCACTGTGTTTCGGTCCAGTGTGTTTCTGACCATTGTGTTTCTGACTACTGTGTTTCTGACTACTGTTTTTTTGACAAGTGTGTATCTGACCACTGTGTTTCTGACAAGTGTGTTTCTGACCACTGTATTTCTGACCACTGTGTTCCTGGCCCCTGTGTTTCTGAACACTATGCTTCTGACCTGTATGTGTCTGACCACTGTGTTTTTGACCAATGTGTTTCTGACCAGTGTGTTTCTGACCAGTGTGTTTCTGACCACTGTATTTATGACCACTGTGTTTCTGACCAGTGTTTTTCTGACCACAGTGTTTCTGACAACTCTGTTGCTGACCACTGTGTTTCTGACCAACGTGTTTCTTACCAGTGTGTTTCTGACCAGTGTGTTTCTAACCACTGTGTTTCTGACCACTGTGTTTCTGACCACTGTGTTTCTGATCACAGTGCTTCTGACCAGTGTGTTTTTGACCTCTGTGTTTCTGACCACTGTCATTCTGACCAGTGTGTTTTTGACCAGTGTGTTTCTGACCAGTGTGTTTCTGACCACCGTGTTTCTGACCAGTGTGTTTCTGACCACTGTGTTTCTGACCACTGTGCTTCTGACCACTGTGTTTCGGACCAGTGTGTCTCTGACCTCTCTGTTTCTGACCAGTGTGTTTCTGACCACTGTGTTTCTGACCACTGTGTTTCTGACCAATGTGTTTCTGGCCAGTGTGTTTCTGACCACTGTGTTTCTTACCACTGTGTTTCTCACTACTGTGTTTCTGAACAGTGTGTTTTTGACCACTATGTTTCTGACCAGTGTGTTTGTGACCAATGTCTTTCTCACCACTGTGTTTCTTACCTGTGTGTTTCTGACCAGTGTGTTTCTGACCACTGTGTTTCTGACCCCTGTGTTTCTGACCACTGTGTTTCTGACCACTGTGTTTCTGACCAGTGTGTTTCTGACCACTGGATTTCTGTCCTGTGTGTTTCTGACCACTGTGTTTCTGACCAGTGTGTTTCTGACCACTGTGTTTCTGACCGCTGTGTTTCTGACCACTGTGTTTCTGACCAGTGTGTTTCTGACCAGTGTGTTTCTGACCAGTGTGTTTCTGACCACTGTGTTTCTGACCAGTGTGTTTCTGACCACTGTGTTTCTGACCGCTGTGTTTCTGACCACTGTGTTTCTGACCAGTGTGTTTCTGACCAGTGTGTTTCTGACCAGTGTGTTTCTGACCGGTGTGTTTCTGACAAGTGTGTTTCTGACCAGTGTGTTTCTGACCAGTGTGTTTCTGACCAGTGTGTTTCTGACCACTGTGTTTGTGACCACTGTGTTTGTGACCACTGTGTTTCAGACCACTGTGTCTTTGACCACTGTGTTTCTGACCAGTGTGTTTCTGACCAGTGTGTTTCTGACCAGTGTGTTTCTGACCAGTGTGTTTCTGACCACTGTGTTTGTGACCACTGTGTTTGTGACCACTGTGTTTCAGACCACTGTGTCTTTGACCATTGTGTTTCTGACCAGTGTGTGTCTGACCAGTGTGTTTCTGACCACTGCGTTTCTGACCACTGTGTTTCCAACCACTGTGTTTCTGACCACTGTGTTTCTGACCACTGTGCTTCTGACCAGCGTGTTTCTGACCAGTGTGTTTCTGACCAGTGTGTTTCTGACCACTGTGTTTCTGACCGCTGTGTTTCTGACCACTGTGTTTCTGACCAGTGTGTTTCTGACCACTGTGTTTGTGACCACTGTGTTTGTGACCACTGTGTTTCAGACCACTGTGTCTTTGACCATTGTGTTTCTGACCAGTGTGTGTCTGACCAGTGTGTTTCTGACCACTGCGTTTCTGACCACTGTGTTTCCGACCACTGTGTTTCTGACCACTGTGTTTCTGACCAATGTGTTTCTGGCCAGTGTGTTTCTGACCACTGTGTTTCTTACCACTGTGTTTCTCACTACTGTGTTTCTGAACAGTGTGTTTTTGACCACTATGTTTCTGACCAGTGTGTTTGTGACCAGTGTCTTTCTCACCACTGTGTTTCTTACCAGTGTGTTTCTGACCAGTGTGTTTCTGACCAGTGTGTTCCTGACCCCTGTGTTTCTGACCAGTGTGTTTCTGACCACTGTGTTTCTGACCAGTGTGTTTCTGACCACTGTGTTTCTGACCACTGGGTTTCTGACCTGTGTGTTTCTGACCACTGTGTTTCTGACCAGTGTGTTTCTGACCACTGTGTTTCTGACCGCTGTGTTTCTGACCACTGTGTTTCTGACCAGTGTTTTTCTGACCAGTGTGTTTCTGACCAGTGTGTTTCTGACCACTGTGTTTCTGACCACTATGTTTCTAACCACTGTGTTTCTGACCACTATGCTTCTGACCAGTGTGTTTCTGACCACAGTGTTTCTGACCGCCATTTTTCTGACCACTGTCTTTCTGACCAGCGTGTTTCTGACCACTGTGTTTGTGACCAGTGTGTTTCTGACCAGTGTGTTTCCGAACACGCTGTTTCTGACGACTGTGTTTCTGACCACTGTGTCTCTCACCACTGTGTTTCTGAACACTGTGTTTTTGACCAGTATGTTTCTGACCACTGTGTTTCTGACCACTGTGTTTATGTCCATTTTGTTTCTGACCACTGTGTTTCTGACCAGTATATTTCTATCCAGTGTGTTTCTGACCACTGTGTTTCTGAATGCTGTGTTTCTGACCACTGTGTTTCCGACCAGTGTGTTTCCGACCACTGTGTTTCCCACCAGTGTGTTTCTGACCAGTGTGTTTCTGGCCAGTGCGTTTCTGACAACTGTGTTTTTGACCACTGTGTTTGTGACCACTGTGTTTCTGACCACTATGTTTCTGATCACTGTGTTTCTGACCACTGTGTTTCTGACCAGTATGTTTCTGACCACTGTGTTTCTGACCGTCGTGTTTCTGACCACTGTGTTTCTGACCAGTGTGTTCTGACCACTGGGTTTCTGACCTCCGTGTTTCTGACCACCGTGTTTCTGACCACTGTGTTTTTGACCACTGTGTTTGTGACCACTGTGTTTCTGACCGCTGTGTTTATGACCACTGTGATTCTGACCAGTGTGTTTCTGGCCAGTGCGTTTCTGACCACTGTGTTTTTGACCACTGTGTTTGTGACCACTGTGTTTCTGACCGCTGTGTTTATGACCACTGTGATTCTGACCAGTGTGTTTCTGGCCAGTGCGTTTCTGACCACTGTGTTTTTGACCACTGTGTTTGTGACCACTGTGTTTCTGACCAATGTGTTTCTGGCCAGTGTGTTTCTGACCACTGTGTTTCTGACCACTGTGTTTCTGACCACTGTGTTTCTGACCAGTGTGTTTCTGACCAGTGTGTTTCTGACCAGTGTGTTTCTGACCGGTGTGTTTCTGACCAGTGTGTTACTGACCAGTGTGTTTCTGACCAGTGTGTTTCTGACCCATGTGTTTCTGACCTGTGTGTTTCTGACCACTGTGTTTCTGACCGCTGTGTTTATGATCACTGTGATTCTGACCAGTGTGTTTCTGACCACTGTGTTTCTAACCAGTGTGTTTCTGACCAGTGTGTTTCTGAACACCTTGCATCTGACCACTGTGTTTTTGAGCACTGTGTTTCTGACCAGTGTGTTTCTGACCAGTGTGTTTCTGACTAGTGTGTTTCTCACCTCTCTGTTTCTGAGCAGTGTGTTTCTGACCACAATGTTTCTAACCACTGTGTTTCTGACCACTGCGTTTCTGACCACTGTGTTTCTGACCACTGTGCTTCTGACCACTGTGTTTCTGACCACAGTGTGTCTGACCACTATGTATCTAACCACTGTGTTTCTGACCAGTGTGTTTCTGACCGCTGTGTTTCTGGCCAGTGCCTTTCTGACAACTGTGTTTCTGACCACGTTGTTTCTGACCACTGTGTTTCTGACCACTGCGTTTGAGACCAGTGTGTTTTTTACCACTGTGTTTCTGACCAGCGTGTTTCTGACCACTGTGTTTTGTGACCAGTGTGTTGATGACCACTGTATTTCTGACCAGTGTGTTTCTGACAACTGGATTTCTGACCAGTGTGTTTTTGACCACTGTGTTCTGAACAGTGTGTTTCTGACCCCTGTGTTTCGGACCGGTGTACTTCTGACCACTGTGTTTCTGACCACCGTGTTTCTGACCACAAGGATTCTGACCACTTTGTTTCTGACCACTGTGTTTTTGACCACTGTGTTTCTGACCAGTGTGTTTCTGGCCACTATCTTTCTGACCAGTGTGTATCTGACCTCAGTGTCTCTGACCACTGTGTTTCTAACCATTGTGTTTCTGACCAGTGTGTTTCTGACCGGTGTGTTTCTGACCACTGTGTTTCTGACAAGTGTTTTTCTAACCAGGGTGTTTCTGACCACTGTGTTTCGGACCATTGTGTTTCTGACCACACTGTTTTTTACCACTGTGTTTCTGACCACTATGTTTCTGACCACTATGTTTCTGACCACTGTGTTTCTGACCAGTGTGTTGATGACCACTATGTTTCTGACCAGTGTGTTTCTGACCACTGTGTTTTTGACCAGTGTGTTTCTGACCCCTGTGTTTCTGACCAGAGTGTTTCTGACCAATGTATTTCTGACCATTGTGTTTCTGACCACTGGGTTTCCGACCACTGTGTTTCTGACCACTGTGTTTTTGACCAGTGTGTTTCTGACCAGTGTGTTTCTGACCACTGTGTTTCTGACCACTGTGTTTGTGACCACTGTGTCTATGACCATTGTGTTTCTGACCACTGTGTCTCCGACCAGTGTGTTTATGACCAGTGTGTTTCAGACCACTGTGTTTCTGACCAGCGTGTTTCTGACCAGGGTGTTTCTGACCACCGTGTTTCTGACCACTATGTTTCTGACCACTGTGTTTCAGACCACTGTGTTTCAGACCACTGTGTTTCTGACCAATGTGTTTCTGACCACTGTGTTTCTGACCACTGTGTTTCCGACCACTATGTTCCTGACCAGTGTGTTTCTGACCACTCTGTTTCTGACCGCTATGTTTCTGACCACTGTGTTTCTGACCAGTGTGTTTATGACCACTGTGTTTCTGACCAGTTTGTTTCTCACCAGTCTGTTTCCGAACACCGTGTTTCTGACCATTGTGTTTCTGACCACTGTGTTTCTGACCACTGTGCTTCTGACCGGTGTGTTTCTGACCAGTGTGTTTCTGACCACTGTGTTTTTGACCAGTGTGGTTCTGACCACTGTGTTTCTGACCACTGTGTTTCTGACCAGTGTGTTTCTGACCAGTTTGTTTCTGACAACTGTGTTTCTGACCACTGTGTTTCTGATCAGTGTGTTTCTGACCAGTGTGTTTCGGACCACTGTATTTCTGACCAGTGTGTTTCTAACCAGTGTGTTTCTGACCAGTGTGTTTCTGACCCTTGTGTTTCTGACCAGTGTGTTTCTGACCA
>SZWC01000277.1:142196-156258 GCA_023375785.1 Penium margaritaceum | reverse complement strand
TGTGTTTCTGACCACTGTGTTTCTGACCACTGTGTTTCTGACTGCTGTGTTTCTGCCCACTGTGTTTCTGACCAGTGTGTTTTTGACCACTGTGTTTCTGACCAGTGTGTTTCTGACCAGTGTGTTTCTGAACACCGTGTTTCTGACCACTGTGTTTCTGACCACTGTGTTTCTGACCAGTGTGTTTCTCACCAGTGTGTTTCTGACCACTGTGTCTATGACCACTCTGTTTCTGACCACTGTGTTTCTGACCAGTGTGTTTCTGACCACTGTGTTTCTGACCAGTGCGTTTCTGACCACCGTGCTTCTGACCACTGTGTTTCTGACCACTGTGTTTCTGACCACTGTGTTTCTGACCAGCGTGTTTCTGACCACTTGGTCTCTGACCAGTATGTTTCCTACCACAGTGTTTCTGACCAATGTGTTTCCGACCCTTGTGTCTTTGACCAGTGTGTTTCTGACCACTGTGTTTATGACCACTGTGTTTCTGACCACTGGGTTTCTGACCACTGTGTTTCTGACCACTGTGTTTCTGATAAGTGTGTTTCCGACCAGTGTGTTTCTGACCACTGTGTTTCTGACCACTGTGTTTCTGACCTCTGTGTCTCTGACCACTGTGTTTCTGACCATTGTGTTTCTGACCAGTGTGTTTCTGACCAGTGTGTTTCTGACCACTGTGTTTCTGACCACTGTGTTTCTGACCTCTGTGTTTCTGACCACTGTGTTTCTGACCTCTGTGTCTCTGACCACTGTGTTTCTGACCATTGTGTTTCTGACCAGTGTGTTTCTGACCAGTGTGTTTCTGACCACTGTGTTTCTGAACAGTGTGTTTCTGACTAGGGTGTTTCTGACGCTTGTGTTTCTGACCACTGTGTTTCTGACCAGTGTGTTTCTGACCACGGTGTTTGTGACCACTGTGTTTCTGACCACTGTGTTTGTGACCACTGTCTTTCTGACCACTGTGTTTCTGACCACTGTGTTTCTGTCCACTGTGTTTCTGACCACTGTGTTTGTGACCACTGTCTTTCTGACCACTGTGTTTCTGACCACTGTGTTTCTGTCCACTGTGTTTCTGTCCACTGTGTTTCTGACCATTGTGTTTCTGACAAGTGTGTTTCTGACCAGTGTGTTTCTGACCACTGTGTTTCTGAACAGTGTGTTTCTGACTAGGGTGTTTCTGACGCTTGTGTTTCTGACCACTGTGTTTTTGACCAGTGTGTTTCTGACCACGGTGTTTCTGACCACTGTGTTTCTGACCACTGTGTTTCTGACCACATTGTTTCGGACAATTTTGTTTGTGACCACTCTGTTTCTTACTAGTGTGTTTATGACCACTGTGTTTCTGACCACTACTTTCTGACCACTGTGTTTTTGACCACTGTGTTTCTGACCACTGTGTTTCTGACCGCTATGTTGCTGACCATCGTGTTTCTGACCAGTATGTTTCAGACCACTGTGTTTCCGAACAGTGTGGTTCTGACCAGTGTGTTTCGGACCAGTGTGTTTCTGACCACTCTGTTTCTGACCACTGTGTTTGTGACCACTTTGTTGCTGACCACTGTGTATCTGACTAGTGTGTTTCTGACCAGTGTGTTTCTGACCACTGTGTTTCTGACCATTGTGTTTCTGACCAATGTGTTTCTGAGCACTGTGTTTCTGACCACTGTGTTCATGACTAGTGTGTTTCTGGCCACTGTGTTTATGACTCGTGTGTTTTTGACGAGTGTGTTTCTGACCACTGTGTTTCTGACCCCTATGCTTCTCACCAGTGTGTTTCTGACCACTGTGTTTCTGACCTCTGTGTTTTTTACCACTGTGTTTCTGACAACTGTGTTTCTGGCCAGTGTGCTTCTGACCACTGTGTTTCTGACCACTGTGTTTCTGACCACAGTGTTTCTGACTAGTGTGCTTCTCACCACTGTGTTTCTGACCACTGTGTTTCTGACTAGTGTGTTTCTGACCATTGTGTTTCTGACCATTGTGTTCCTGACCACTGTGTTTCTGACCGTTGTGTTTCTGACCACTATGCTTTTGATCATTGTGTTTCTGACCACGGTGTTTCTGAACGCTGTGTTTATGACCACTCAGTTTCTGACCACTATGTTTCTGACCAGTGTGTTTCTGACCACTGTGTTTCTGACCACTGTGTTTTTGACCAGTGTGCCTCGGACCAGTTTGTTTCTGACCACTGTGTTTCAGACACTGTGTTTCCGACCACTGTGTTTCTGACCAGTGTGTTTTTGACCACTGTGTTTCTGACAACTGTGTTTCTGACCATTGTGTTTCTGACCACTGTGTTTATGACCAGTGTGTTTCTGACCAGGGTATTTCTGACTACTGTGTTTCTGACCGCTGTGTTTCTGACCAGTGTGTTTATGACCACTGAGTTTCTGACCACTGTGTTTCAGACCACTGTGTATCTGACCACTGTCTTCTTGACCAGTGTGTTTCTGACCACGGTGTTTGTGACCAGTGTGTTTTTGACCACTGTGTTTCTGACCAGTGTGTTTCTGACCTCTGTGTTTTTTACCACTGTGTTTATGACCACTGTGTTTCTGACCACTGTGTTTCTGACCACTGTGTTTCTGACCACTGCGTTTCTGACCAGTGTGTTTCTGATCATTGTGTTTCTGACCAACGTGTAACTGACCAGTGTGTGTCTGATCACTGTGTTTCTGACCACAATGATTCTGACCACTGTGTTTCTGACCACTGTGTTTCTGACCAGTGTGTTTCTGACCAGTGTGTTTCTGACCAGTGTGTTTCTGACCACTGTGTTTCTGACCACTGTGTTTCTGACCACTATATTTCTGACCAGGGTGTTTCTTACCACTGTGTTTCTGACCACTGTGCTTCTGACCAGTGTGTTTATGACCACCGTGTTTCTGACCACTGTGTTTCTGACCACAGTGTTTCTTACCACTGTGTTTCTGAACACTGTGTTTCTGACCAGTATGTTTCTGACCACTGTGTTTCTGACCACAGTGTTTCTGACCATTTTGTTTCTGACCACTGTGTCTCTGACCAGTGTATTTATGACCACTGTGTTTCTGACCAGTGTATTTATGACCACTGTGTTTCTGACAACTAGTTTCTGACCACTGTGTTTCTGACCACTGTGTTTCTGACCAGTGTGTTTCTGACCACTGTGTTTCTGACCACTGTGTTTCTGACCACTGTGTTTCTGACCAGTGTGTTTCTGACCACTGTGTTTCTGACCAGTGTGTTTCTGACCACTGTGTTTCCGACCAGTGTGTTGCTTGCCAGTGTGTTTTTGACCAGTGTGTTCCTGCCCACTGTGTTTCTGACCACTGTGTTTGTGACCACTGTGTTACTGACCACCTAGTCTCTGACCAGTGTGTTTCTGACCAGTGTGTTTCTGACCACTGTGTTTCTGACCACTGTGTTTCTGACCATTGTGTTTCTCACCACTGTGTTTCTGACCACTGTATTTCTGACAACTGTGTTTCTAACCAGTGTGTATTTGACTACTGTGTTTCTGACAACTGTGTTCCTTGCCAGTGTGTTTCTGACCGCTGTGTTTCTGACCACGATGTTTTTGACCACTGTGTTTCTGACCACTGTGTTTCTAACCACTGTGTTTTTGACCACTATATCTCTGACCACTATATCTCTGACCACTGTGTTTCTGACCACTATGTTTCTGACCAGTGTGCCTCGGACTAGTGTGTTTCTAACCACCGTGTTTCTGACCACTGTGTTTCAGACCACTGTGTTTCCGACGACTGTGTTTCTGACTAGTGTGTTTTTGACCACTGCGTTTCTGACCACTCTTTTTCTTACCACTGTGTTTCTGTCCACTATTATTCTGACCACTTTGTTTCTGACCAGTCTGCTTCAGACCACTGTGTTTCTGACCAGCTTGGTTCTGACCACTGTGTTTCTGACCAGTGTGTTTCTGACCAGTGTGTTTATTACCTGTTTGTTTCTGACCAGTGTGTTTCTGACAAGTGTGTTTCTGAGCACGGTGTTTCTGACCACTGTGTTTCTGACCAGTGTGTTTCCGACCAGTGTGTTTCTGACCACTGTGGTTCTGACCACTATGTTTTTGACCATTGTGTCTCTGACCACTGTGTTTCTGACCTGTGTGTTTCTGACTTGTGTGTTTCTAACCACTGTGTTTCTGACCACTGTGTTTCTGACCACTGTAATTCTGACCAGTGTGTTTATGATCACTGTGCTTCAGACCAAGGTGTAACTGACCAGTGTGTGTCTGATCACTGTGTTTCTGACCACAATGATTCTGACCACTGTGTTTCTGACCACCGTGTTTCTGACCAGTGTGGCTCTGACCAGTGTGTTTCTGACCAGTGTGTTTCTGACCACTGGTTTTCTGACCAGTGTGTTTCTGACCACTGTGTTTCTCACCACTGTGTTTCCGACCACTGTGTTTCCGACTAGTGTGTTTCTGACCACTGTGTTTCTGACCAGTGTGTTTCTGACCAGTGTGTTTCTGACCACCGTGTTTCTGACCAGTGTGTCTCTGACCAGTGTGTTTCTGACCACTGTGTTTCTCACCACTGTGTTTCCGACCACTGTGTTTCCGACTAGTGTGTTTCTGACCACTGTGTTTCTGACCAGTGTGTTTCTGACCAGTGTGTTTGTGACCAATGTGTTTCTGACCAGTGTCTTTCTCACCCCTGTATTTCTGACCACTGTGTTTCTGACCACCGTGTTTCTGACCAGTGTGTTTCTGACCAGTGTGTTTCTCACCACTGTGTTTCTGACCAGCGTGTTTCTGACCAGCGTGTTTCTGACCAGTGTGTTTCTGACCAGTGTGTTTCTGACCACGGTGTTTCTGACCACTGTGTTTCTGACCACCGTGTTTCTGACCCCTGTGTTTCTCACCACTGTGTTTGTGACCACTGTGTTGCTGACCAGTGTGTTTCTGACCACTGTGTTGTTGACCACTGTGTTTCTGACTATTGTGTTTCTGACCACTACATTTCTAACCACAATGTTTCTGACCAATGTGTTTCTGACCACAATGTTTCTGACCACTCTTTTTCTGACCAGTGTGTTTCTTACCAGTGTGTTTGTGACCAGTGTGCTTCTGACCACAGTGTTTCTGACCACTGTGTTTCTGACCACTATGTTTCTGACCAGTGTGTTTCTGACCAGTGTGTTTCTGACCACTGTGTTTCTGACCACTGCGTTTCTGACCAGTGTGTTTCTGATCATTGTGTTTCTGACCAACGTGTAACTGACCAGTGTGTGTCTGATCACTGTGTTTCTGACCACAATGATTCTGACCACTGTGTTTCTGACCACTGTGTTTCCGACTAGTGTGTTTCTGACCCGTGTGTTTCTGACCACTGTGTTTCTGACCACTGTGTTTCTGACCACTGTGTTTCTGACCACTGTGTTTCTTACCACTGTGTTTATGAACACTGTGTTTCTGACCAGTATGTTTCTGACCACTGTGTTTCTGACCGCTATGTGTCTGACCACTGTGTTTCTGACCACTAGTTTCTGACCACTGTGTTTCTGACCGCTATGTGTCTGACCACTGTGTTTCTGACCACTAGTTTCTGACCACTGTGTTTCTGACCGCTATGTGTCTGACCACTGTGTTTCTGACCACTAGTTTCTGACCACTGTGTTTCTGACCGCTATGTGTCTGACCACTGTGTTTCTGACCACTAGTTTCTGACCACTGTGTTTCTGACCGCTATGTGTCTGACCACTGTGTTTCTGACCACTAGTTTCTGACCACTGTGTTTCTGACCGCTATGTGTCTGACCACTGTGTTTCTGACCACTAGTTTCTGACCACTGTGTTTCTGACCGCTATGTGTCTGACCACTGTGTTTCTGACCACTAGTTTCTGACCACTGTGTTTCTGACCGCTATGTGTCTGACCACTGTGTTTCTGACCACTAGTTTCTGACCACTGTGTTTCTGACCGCTATGTGTCTGACCACTGTGTTTCTGACCACTAGTTTCTGACCACTGTGTTTCTGACCGCTATGTGTCTGACCACTGTGTTTCTGACCACTAGTTTCTGACCACTGTGTTTCTGACCGCTATGTGTCTGACCACTGTGTTTCTGACCACTAGTTTCTGACCACTGTGTTTCTGACCGCTATGTGTCTGACCACTGTGTTTCTGACCACTAGTTTCTGACCACTGTGTTTCTGACCGCTATGTGTCTGACCACTGTGTTTCTGACCACTAGTTTCTGACCACTGTGTTTCTGACCGCTATGTGTCTGACCACTGTGTTTCTGACCACTAGTTTCTGACCACTGTGTTTCTGACCGCTATGTGTCTGACCACTGTGTTTCTGACCACTAGTTTCTGACCACTGTGTTTCTGACCGCTATGTGTCTGACCACTGTGTTTCTGACCACTAGTTTCTGACCACTGTGTTTCTGACCGCTATGTGTCTGACCACTGTGTTTCTGACCACTAGTTTCTGACCACTGTGTTTCTGACCGCTATGTGTCTGACCACTGTGTTTCTGACCACTAGTTTCTGACCACTGTGTTTCTGACCGCTATGTGTCTGACCACTGTGTTTCTGACCACTAGTTTCTGACCACTGTGTTTCTGACCGCTATGTGTCTGACCACTGTGTTTCTGACCACTAGTTTCTGACCACTGTGTTTCTGACCGCTATGTGTCTGACCACTGTGTTTCTGACCACTAGTTTCTGACCACTGTGTTTCTGACCGCTATGTGTCTGACCACTGTGTTTCTGACCACTAGTTTCTGACCACTGTGTTTCTGACCGCTATGTGTCTGACCACTGTGTTTCTGACCACTAGTTTCTGACCACTGTGTTTCTGACCGCTATGTGTCTGACCACTGTGTTTCTGACCACTAGTTTCTGACCACTGTGTTTCTGACCGCTATGTGTCTGACCACTGTGTTTCTGACCACTAGTTTCTGACCACTGTGTTTCTGACCGCTATGTGTCTGACCACTGTGTTTCTGACCACTAGTTTCTGACCACTGTGTTTCTGACCGCTATGTGTCTGACCACTGTGTTTCTGACCACTAGTTTCTGACCACTGTGTTTCTGACCGCTATGTGTCTGACCACTGTGTTTCTGACCACTAGTTTCTGACCACTGTGTTTCTGACCGCTATGTGTCTGACCACTGTGTTTCTGACCACTAGTTTCTGACCACTGTGTTTCTGACCGCTATGTGTCTGACCACTGTGTTTCTGACCACTAGTTTCTGACCACTGTGTTTCTGACCGCTATGTGTCTGACCACTGTGTTTCTGACCACTAGTTTCTGACCACTGTGTTTCTGACCGCTATGTGTCTGACCACTGTGTTTCTGACCACTAGTTTCTGACCACTGTGTTTCTGACCGCTATGTGTCTGACCACTGTGTTTCTGACCACTAGTTTCTGACCACTGTGTTTCTGACCGCTATGTGTCTGACCACTGTGTTTCTGACCACTAGTTTCTGACCACTGTGTTTCTGACCGCTATGTGTCTGACCACTGTGTTTCTGACCACTAGTTTCTGACCACTGTGTTTCTGACCGCTATGTGTCTGACCACTGTGTTTCTGACCACTAGTTTCTGACCACTGTGTTTCTGACCGCTATGTGTCTGACCACTGTGTTTCTGACCACTAGTTTCTGACCACTGTGTTTCTGACCGCTATGTGTCTGACCACTGTGTTTCTGACCACTAGTTTCTGACCACTGTGTTTCTGACCGCTATGTGTCTGACCACTGTGTTTCTGACCACTAGTTTCTGACCACTGTGTTTCTGACCGCTATGTGTCTGACCACTGTGTTTCTGACCACTAGTTTCTGACCACTGTGTTTCTGACCGCTATGTGTCTGACCACTGTGTTTCTGACCACTAGTTTCTGACCACTGTGTTTCTGACCGCTATGTGTCTGACCACTGTGTTTCTGACCACTAGTTTCTGACCACTGTGTTTCTGACCGCTATGTGTCTGACCACTGTGTTTCTGACCACTAGTTTCTGACCACTGTGTTTCTGACCGCTATGTGTCTGACCACTGTGTTTCTGACCACTAGTTTCTGACCACTGTGTTTCTGACCGCTATGTGTCTGACCACTGTGTTTCTGACCACTAGTTTCTGACCACTGTGTTTCTGACCGCTATGTGTCTGACCACTGTGTTTCTGACCACTAGTTTCTGACCACTGTGTTTCTGACCGCTATGTGTCTGACCACTGTGTTTCTGACCACTAGTTTCTGACCACTGTGTTTCTGACCGCTATGTGTCTGACCACTGTGTTTCTGACCACTAGTTTCTGACCACTGTGTTTCTGACCGCTATGTGTCTGACCACTGTGTTTCTGACCACTAGTTTCTGACCACTGTGTTTCTGACCGCTATGTGTCTGACCACTGTGTTTCTGACCACTAGTTTCTGACCACTGTGTTTCTGACCGCTATGTTTCTGACCACTGTGTTGCTGACCACCGTGTTTTTGACCAGTGTGGTTCTGACCAGTGTGTTTCTGACCCCTGTGTTTCTGACCACTGTGTTTGTGACCACTGTGTTACTGACCACCTAGTCTCTGACCAGTGTGTTTCTGACCAGTGTGTTTCTGACCACTGTGTTTCTGACCACTGTGTTTCTGACCATTGTGTTTCTCACCACTCTGTTTCTGACCACTGTATTTCTAACCACTGTGTTTCTAACCAGTGTGTATTTGACTACTGTGTTTCTGACCATCGTGTTCCTGACCAGTGTGTTTCTGACCGCTGTGTTTATGACCACTATGTTTTTGACCACTGTGTTTCTGACCACTGTGTTTCTAACCACTGTGTTTCTGACCACTTTGTCTCTGACCAGTGTGTTTCTGACCACTGTGTTTCTGACCACTGTGTTTCTGACCAGTGTGCCTCGGACTAGTGTGTTTCTAACCATCGTGTTTCTGACCACTGTGTTTCAGACCACTGTGTTTCCGACAACTGTGTTTCTGACCAGTGTGTTTTTGACCACTGCGTTTCTGACCACTCTGTTTCTGACCACTGTGTTTCTGTCCACTATTATTCTGACCACTTTGTTTCTGACCAATGTGTTTCTCACCAGTGTGCCTCTGACCAGTCTGCTTCAGACCACTGTGTTTCTGGCCAGTGTGGTTCTGACCACTGTGTTTCTGACCAGTGTGTTTCTGACCAGTGTGTTTCTGACCAGTGTGTTTCTCACCTGTTTGTTTCTGACCAGTGTGTTTCTGACAAGTGTGTTTCTGAGCACGGTGTTTCTGACCACTGTGTTTCTGACCAGTGTGTTTCCGACCAGTGTGTTTCTGACCACTGTGGTTCTGACCACTATGTTTTTTACCACCGTGTCTCTAACCACTGTGTTTCTGACCTGTGTGTTTCTGACCAGTGTGTTTCTAACCACTGTGTTTCTGACCACTGTGTTTCTGACCACTGTGTTTCTGACCAGTGTGTTTATGATCACTGTGTTTCTGACCAAGGTGTAACTGACCAGTGTGTGTCTGATCACTGTGTTTCTGACCACAATGATTCTGACCACTGTGTTTCTGACCACCGTGTTTTTGACCAGTGTGGTTCTGACCAGTGTGTTTCTGACCAGTGTGTTTCTGACCACTGGTTTTCTGACCAGTGTGTTTCTGACCACTGTGTTTCTCACCACTGTGTTTCCGACCACTGTGTTTCCGACTAGTGTGTTTCTGACCACTGTGTTTCTCACCACTGTGTTTCCGACCACTGTGTTTCCGACTAGTGTGTTTCTGACCACTGTGTTTCTGACCAGTGTGTTTCTGACCAGTGTGTTTGTGACCACTGTGTTTCTGACCAGTGTCTTTCTCACCCCTGTATTTCTGACCACTGTGTTTCTGACCACCGTATCTCTGACCAGTGTGTTTCTGACCAGAGTGTTTCTCACCACTGTGTTTCTGACCAGCGTGTTTCTGACCAGTTTGTTTCTGACCAGTGTGTTTCTGACCACGGTGTTTCTGACCACTGTGTTTCTGACCACTGTGTTTCTGACCCCTGTGTTTCTCACCACTGTGTTTATGACCACTGTGTTGCTGACCAGTGTGTTTCTGACCACTGTGTTGTTGACCACTGTGTTTCTGACTATTGTGTTTCTGACCACTGCATTTCTAACCACAATGTTTCTGACCAATGTGTTTATGACCACAGTGTTTCTGACCACTCTTTTTCTGACCAGTGTGTTTCTTACCAGTGTGTTTGTGACCAGTGTGCTTCTGACCATCGTTTTTCTGACCAGTGTGTTTCTGACCACTATGTTTCTGACCAGTGTGTTTCTGACCAGTGTGTTTCTGACCACTGTGTTTCTGACCACTGCGTTTCTGACCAGTGTGTTTCTGATCATTGTGTTTCTGACAAACGTGTAACTGACCAGTGTGTGTCTGATCACTGTGTTTCTGACCACAATGATTCTGACCACTGTGTTTCTGACCACTGTGTTTCTGACTAGTGTGTTTCTGACCCGTGTGTTTCTGACCACTGTGTTTCTGACCACAATGATTCTGACCACTGTGTTTCTGACCACTGTGTTTCTGACTAGTGTGTTTCTGACCCGTGTGTTTCTGACCACTGTGTTTCTGACCACTGTATTTCTGACCAGTGTGTTTCTGACCACTGTGTTTCCGACCACTGTGTTTCCGATCAATGTGTTTCTGACCACTGTGTTTCTGACCAGTGTGTTGCTCACCAGTGTGTTTGTGACCACTGTGTCTCTGACCAGTGTCTTTTGTTGGATTGAGGGTGAGTGTGCACCCTGGAGGGTCCCTAGAAGTGGCTGGTTCACACTACCAACTGTTTTTGGAGAGACTGAAACTATGGAGGCAACTGGTTCCAGGGATGGCAAAACCTGGTCAGAGAGTGAGGGAATAGTTTTGGCCTCAATTGACTGGGAATGAACACTTTATCATGGCCTACAAGCAGTGGCATTTCATAGCGACTGATCTAGGCTTTCCAGAACACCAAAGCATGCCAGATTTGGAGCTTCCTAGAAGATTCTACGGCTTCTAGAGTGCTCCTTGGTAGGCTGTCCTTTTACCACCTAGGAAGGCATCCCTTCCCTCCTCTAGAAGCTTCTGCCCCTTCCTAGATTCCTCAGCTTGCTTCTAGTAGGAGGGAAGGTGTCCAGAAGACCAAGACACCTCTAGATGCCTTGTAGGACAAGTCATCCCTTCTAGAAGGTGTGCTACCTTCCTGGACCCTCACCTGGCCTTCTAGAAACTTAAAGAGGAACTCTAGAGGTTGAGCTAGCTTCCTGGCATCTATTTTCCACCTCCCTTGAGGCAGGGCATAATTTCATCTTGTGGGAATTGAGCCCGGGCCCCTGCCTCTAGAGGTGGACACCATTAACCACTAAGCCACTAAGGCTTGTCTTTTTTGTGTTCCTTTTTGGAGTCACTCCTGCCATGGTGAGGGGCATCATTCCAACAATCTCCCCCTTGCGCATCACCCATGGCAGTCGTCCATGCTCAACCTTCAACTGAGGAGCCTTTCTCCTCATGGGAGGCGAGCTTACATTTTATTTCTCCCTCCCAATCAGCCCCATCCCTCTTGTGCAGTGCCACCTTCACGCTCCTCTTGCGTGAAGAAGACTTGTGCGAACCCTGTCCAGATGCCCTTGTCGGCATCGTACCTTTTTGTCCTTCTTTGCACACGGTTGCTCGTGCGAGGTTCTTCAGGCGGTTGTTGTTGTTGCTGTCCCCTTTCGGCGCCATCTTCTCCAAGCGCCTGCTCCCCCTCTCTTGGAGACCTTCGAGACATCTGTCGACTCCCCGCCTCCTCGTCCATATCCGGTGCTTCGGATTCTTCATCCGAACTAGACGGATCAAATTCTGCCGGTCGTCCATCACTCCGGCGATCCTCTCCGGCTGGTGCTGCTGTGAGGAAGTCACCCTCATTCACGTCCTCCGGCGTCTCCCCCTCAAGGAGTGGCATCCACTCCCCCCTCTTGGAGAGACCTGCCTCCTTGTCTGTCCAACGGCTTTTCTCGTCGAACGTGACGTCGCGACTCTGTACAATCTGCTGCCTCCTTGGGTCAAAGAGCCGGTACGCCTTGCTTCCGCTCTCATATCCAAGGAAAATACACCGGCGGGTACGCGGGTCCAGCTTGCTCCGTCCTTCATGTGCCTGCACCATTGCATGTGCAACACAACCAAACGTGCGGAGGTGACCCACCGCCGGCTTCCTCCCCCTCCACACCTCTTGTGGCGTCTTCCATGCATTGCTCTCCTTGTCCTTCAGCGGCTTGGTCGGCATGAGATTCACGATGTACGTTGCTGTCCTTGCCGCCTCCGCCCAATACCGTTGTGTAAGGCCGGCGTCGCTCAACATGGATCGCACCATGTTAATGATTGTGCGATTCGCTCTCTCTGCGACGCCATTCTGTTGCGGGGAGTGTGGAGTTGTTTTCTGCCACTCAATCCCCTTGCTCTTCATCCACCCAAGGCACCCCGCATATTCACCGCCGTTGTCACTCCGGAACGCCTTCACCTTCAACTCTGTTTGCCGCTCCACATCAGCCACAAACTCTTGCATGCACGCAAGGACCTCACTCTTCCGCTTCATTGGGTAGAGGTAGAGTTTCCGGCTGTGGTCATCGATGAAGATGAGGAAGTAGCGAGCTCCGCCGATGGAGCTCTCAAGCGGTCCACACACATCTGTGTGTATAACGGCCAGTTTTGCCGATGCACGTGTCCCCTTGGTGACAAACGGCTGCCGAGCTGATTTGCCAATGATGCATGGCTCACACACGGTCTCCTTGGTTCCATCAAGGCCGCTGACTTGGAGACCTTGCACCACTTCCCTCTTAGCCATCTCCTTCACTGTTGATGGAGAAACGTGGCAGAGTCGGCGGTACCATAGGTCCAGGTCTCCTCCATCCTTCCTTGCAAGGCTGGCGGCGTTGGACCCCACACGGCTGCTGAGGATATTTGCGCGTAGCAGGTACAAGTCGTCCTCCCTCTTGGCACGCGCAATCACCTCACCTTTGCCCTCTTTGCGGATGACGGCCTCCTTCTTTGTGAAGAGCACCTCAAGTCCCTTGTCGGTAAGGCGGCTGACAGAGAGCAAGTTTGCCCCAAAGTTAGGCATATGCAGCACATCGTAGATTGTGCTTGTGACAGGTTTGCCATCCACAACTGACTCAATACGGACATTACCCTCACCGGCGGCCACCTCTGTTTTTCCATTGGCCACCGTCATGCGTCTCTCCGAGGCGCCGTAGGTGACAAATGCAGCCCTGTTGCATTGTGTGTGGCGGCCTGATCCGGAGTCGATGACGGTAACTCCCGGATCCTTCAAGTTGGTGGAGTTGTAAGCCATAAGGGCGTGCTCATCTTTCTTCCCGCCCCGCTGCGACCGATCTGTTTTCTTCTTAAGACTGTTGCGCGCGTAGTGGCCCTCCTTGCCGCAGTTGAAGCACTCCCCCTTCTTGTCACCCTTCTTGGTACCCTGTTTTGCACCCTTCGACTTGTCGCCTCGGCCTCCACTTTGAGGATGAACTGTGTAAGCTGAACTTGATGCCGCTGCACTCTCTCGACCGCCATGTTGTATCCACTCATTGCGCACATACTCAGCAACCTTCGGGTACTTCAGCTCGTCGGAAGGCCAGCCACCAAGGACTGTGATCATGGGACTCCAACTGTCTGGCAAGGCAAGAAGGAGGATCATAGCTTGCAAATGAGAGTCGACCTCCCAACCCGTGGCCACACACTCCGCTGCGAGGGACTCAATCTGCTGCATGATCTCCATGATGTTGTCGCCTTCGTTGGCTCGGAGGGTGACGAGCCGTTTGAAGATGAAGAGCTGATTGGCAAGATTGCTTGACTGGTAGATGGAGCAGAGTTTTGACCATGCGTCCGCGGCCAGGATGCATCCTTGGATGTGGCCAAGTTGTGGTGGGCATAACGCGGACACCAGGAGCGCCAATGCCTCTTTGTTGCGCTTCTTGTATGCCTCCTTTACCTCAGCCGTTGCAGTCTCCGGGGGAGCAGTCTCATCACCGTTTACGAGCGCAAGCAGTCCCTTGTCGTCGAGGAAGACCTCAAACTGCCACCTCCACAAGGCAAAGCCTGTCCCATCAAAC
>SZWC01000277.1:130078-142065 GCA_023375785.1 Penium margaritaceum | reverse complement strand
TAAGGACAGCGCAGTTGCTCTCTTGCTCGCTGGTTGCCATGTCTTGCTGTTGGAAGCGTGAAATCAAGCTGGCTTTGAACCCCTTACAGGCGTGGGCCCATAACCCTTTGTTGGACTGAGGGTGAGTGTGCACCCTGGAGGGTCCCTAGCAGTGGCTGGTTCACACCACCAACTGTTTTTGGAGAGACTGAAACTATGGAGGCAACTGGTTCCAAGGATGGCAAAATCTGGTCAGAGAGTGAGGCAATAGTTTTGGCCTCAATTGACTGCAAATGAACACTTTATCAAGGCCTTCAAGCAGTGGCATTTTATAGCCACTGATCTAAGCTTTCCCGAACACCAAAGCATGCCAGATTTGGAGCTTCCTAGAAGATTCTATGGCTTCTAGAGTGCTCCTTGGTAGGTTGTCCTTTTCCCACCTAGGAAGGCATCCCTTCCCTCCTCAAGAAGCTTCTGCCCCTTCCTAGATTCCTCAGCTTGCTTCTTGTATGAGGGAAGGTGTCCAGAAGACCAAGGAACCTCTAGATGCCTTGTAAGACAAGTCACCCCTTCTAGAAGGTGTGCACCTTCCTGGACCCTCACCTGGCCTTCTAGAAACTTAAAGAGGAACTCTAGAGGTTGAGCTAGCTTCCTGGCATCTATTTTCCACCTCCCTTGAGGCAGGGCATAATTTCATCTTGTGGGAATTGAACCCGGGCCCCTGCCTCTAGAGAGGAACACCATTAACCACTAAGCCACCAAGGCTTGTCTTTTTGGTGTTCCTTTTTGGACTCACTCCTGCCATGGTGAGGAGCATCATTCCAACATCTTTCTGACCCCTGTATTTCTGACCACTGTGTTTATGACCACCGTGTTTCTGACCAGTGTGTTTCTGACCAGTGTGTTTCTCACCATTGTGTTTCTGACCAGCGTGTTTCTGACCAGTGTGTTTCTGACCAGTGTGTTTCTGACCACGGTGTTTCTGACCAAAGTGTTTCTGACCACTGTGTTTGTGACCACTGTGTTTCTGACCAGTGTGTTTCTGACCACTGTGTTGTTGACCAATGTGTTTCTGACTATTGTGTTTCTGACCACTGCATTTCTGACCACACTGTTTCTGACCAATGTGTTTCTGACCACATTGTTTCTGACCACTCTTTTTCTGACCAGTGTGTTTCTGACCAGTGTGTTTGTGACCAGCGTGCTTCTCACCACTGTGTTTCTGACCAGTGTGTTTCTGACCACTATGTTTCTGACCAGTGTGTTTTTGGCCTGTGTGTTTGTGACCAGTGTGTTTCTGTCCAGTGTGTTTTGACCAGTGTGTTTCTGACCACTGTGTTTCTGAAAACTGTGTTTCTGACCACTGTGTTTCTGACTAGTGTGTTTCTGACCACTGTGTTTCTGACCATTGTATCTCTGACCACCGTGTTTCTGACCACTGTGTTTCTGACCACTGTGTTTCTGATCACTGTGTTTCTGACGAGTGTGTTTATGACCTGTGTGTTTCTGACCACTCTGTTTCTGACCACTGTGTTTCAAACCACTGTGTTCCTGACCATTGTGTTTGTAACCACTGTGTTTCTGACCACTGTATTTCTGACCAGTGTGTGTCTGACCAGTTTGTTTCTGTCCAGTGTGTTTCTGACCTCTGTGTTTCTGACCACTGTGTTTTTGACCAGTGTGTATCTGACCACTCAGTTTGTGACAACTGTGTTTCTGACCACTTTGTTTCAGACAACTGTGTATCTGAGCACTGTGTTTATGACCACTGAGTTTCTGACCAGTGTATTTCTGACCAGTGAGTTTCCAACCAGTGTTTTTCTGACCACTGTGTTTCTGACCAGTGTGTTTCTGACCAGTGTGTTTCTGACCACTCTGTTTCTGGCCAGTGTGTTTCTGACCAGTGTGTTTCTGACCATGGTGTTTCGGACCACTGTGTTTCTGACCAGTGTATTTCTGACCACTGTGTTTCTGATCAGTCTCTTTCTGACCCCTGTGTTTCTGACCACTGTGTTTCTGACCACTGTGTTTCTGACCAGTGTGTTTCTGACCAGTGTGTTTCTCACTACTGTGTTTCTGACTAGTGTGTTTATGACCAGTGTGTTTCTGACCATTGTCATTCTGAGCACTGTGTTTCTGACCACTGTGTTTCTGACCACTGTGTTTCTGACCACTGTGTTTCTGACCACGGTGTTTCTGACCGCCGTGTTTCTGATCACTGTGTTTCTGACCACTGCATTTCTGACCAGTGTATTTCTGACCCCTGTGTTTCTCACCACTGTGTTTCTGACCAGTGTGTTTCTGACCAGTGTGTTTCTGACCAGTGTGTTTCTGACCACTGTGTTTCTGAGCAGTGTGTTTTTGACCAGTGTGTTTCCGACCAGTGTCGTTCTGACCAGATTGTTTCTGACCAGTGTGTTTCTGACCACTGTGTTTCTGACCACTCTTTTTCTGACTATTGTGTTTCTGACCACTGCGTTTGTGACCACAATGTTTCTGACCACTGTGTTTTGTACCACAATGTTTCTGACCACCATTTTTCTGACCACTGTGTTTCTGACCAGTGCGTTTCAGACCAGTGTGCTTCTGTACACTATGTTTCTGACCAATGTGTTTCTGACCACCGTGTTTCTGACCAGTGTGTTTCTGACCAGTGTGTATCTGACCACTGTGTTTCTGAGCAGTGTGTTTCTGACCAGTGTGTTCTGACCAGTGTGTTTCTGCCCACTGTGTTTCTGAACACTGTGTTCCTGACCACTGTGTTTCTGACTAGTGTGTTTCTGACCACTGTGTTTCTGACCATTGTGTTTCTGACCACTGTGTTTCTGACCACTGTGTTTCTGACCACTATGCTTCTGATCACTGTGTTTCTGACTAGTGTGTTTCTGACCAGTGTATTTCTGACCACTGTGCTTCTTACCTGTGTGTTTCTGACCAGTGTCTTTCTGACTTTTGTGTTTCTGTCCAGTGTGTTTCTGACCACTGTGTTTCTGACCAATGTGTTTCTGACCCGTGTGTTTCTGACCCGTGTGTTTCTGTCCAGTGTGTTTCTGACCACTGTGTTTCTGACCACTGTGTTTCTGACCACTGAGTTTATTACCAGTGTGTTTCTTACCACTGTGTTTCTGACCGCTTTGTTTATGACAACTGTGTTTATGATCAGTGTGTTTCGGACCACTGTGTTTCTAACCACGGTGTTTCTGACCACTGTGTTTCTGACCACTGTGTTTCTGACTACTGTGTTTCTGACCAGTGTGTTTCTGACCACTGTGTTTCCGACCACTCTGTTTCTGACCACTGTGTTTCTGACCATTGTGCTTCTGACCAGTATCTTTCTCACCAGTGTGTTTCTAACCACTGTTTTTTCTGACCAATGTATTTCTGACCATTGTGTTTCTGACCACTGTATTTCTTACCACTGTGTTTGTGACCACTGTGTTTCTACCCACTGTGTTTCTGACCACTGTGTTTCTGACCAGTGCGTTTCTGACCAGTGTGTTTCCAACTTGTTTTTTCTGACCTGTGTGTTTCTGACCAGTGTGTTTCTGACCAGTGTGATTCTGACCACTGTGTTTCTGACCACTGTGTTTCTGACCACTGTGTTTCTGACCAAAGAGTTTCTGTCCAATGTCTTTCTGACCACTGTGTTTCTGACCAATGTGTTTTTGACCACTGTGTTTCTGACCAGTTTGATTGTGACCACTGTGTCTCTGACCACTCTTTTTCTGACCACTGTGTATCTGACCACTGTGTTTCTGAACTGTGGGTTTCTGACCAGTGTGTTTCTGACCACTGTGTTTTTTACCACAGTATTTCTGACCACTGTGCTTCTGACCATTGTGTTTCTGACCATTGTGTTTGTGACCACTGTGTTTCTGACCACTGTATTGTTAACCTGTGTGTTTCTGACCTCTGTGTTTCTGACCACTGTGTTTCCGACCACTGTGTTTCTGACCACTGTGTTTCTGACCATTCCGTTTCTGACAAGTGTATTTGTGACCCATGTGTTTCTGACCACTGTATTTCTGAGCAGTGTGTTTCTGAGCAGTGTGTTTCTGACCATTGTGTTTCTGACCAGTGTGTTTCTGACCACTGTGTTTCTGACCACTGTGTTTCTGACCACAGAGTTTCTGACCAGTGTGTTTCTCACCACTGTGTTTCTGACCACTTTGTTTATGACAACTGTGTTTATGACCACTGTGTTTCTGACCACTGTGTTTCTAACCTCGGTGTTTCTGACCACTGTATTTCTGACCAGTGTGTTTCTGACTACCGTGTTTCTGACCACTGTGTTTCAGATCACTGTGTTTCTGACCACTGTATGTCTGGCCCCTGTGTTTGTGACCACTGTGTTTCTGACCACTGTGCTTCTGACCAGCATGTTTCTCACCAGTGTGTTTCTAACCACTGTTTTTTCTGACTAATGTGTTTCTGACCATTGTGTTTCTGACCATTATATTTCTTACCACTGTGTTTGTGACCACTGTGTTTCTACCCACTGTGTTTCTGACCACTGTGTTTCTGCCCAGTGTGTTTCTGACCAGTGTGTTTCCAACCTGTTTTTTCTGACCAGTGTGTTTCTGACCAGTGTGTTTCTGACCAGTGTGATTCTGACCACTGTGTTTCTGACCACTGTGTTTCTGACCAGTGTGTTTCCAACCTGTTTTTTCTGACCAGTGTGTTTCTGACCAGTGTGTTTCTGACCAGTGTGATTCTGACCACTGTGTTTCTGACCACTGTGTTTCTGACCTGTGTGTTTCTGACCAAAGAGTTTCTCTCCAGTGTCTTTCTGACCACTGTGTTTCTGACCAATGTGTTTTTGACCACTGTGTTTCTGACGAGTTTGATTCTGACCACTGTGTTTCTGACCTGTGTGTTTCTGACCAAAGAGTTTCTCTCCAGTGTCTTTCTGACCACTGTGTTTCTGACCAATGTGTTTTTGACCACTGTGTTTCTGACGAGTTTGATTCTGACCACTGTGTTTCTGACCACTATGTTTCTGACCACTGTGTCTCTGACCACTGTGTTTCTGAACTGTGTGTTTCTGACCAGTGTGTTTCTGACCACTGTTTCTGACCACTGTGTTTCTGACCACTGTGTTTCTGACCACTGTGCTTCTGACCATTGTGTTTCTGACCATTGTGTTTCTGACCACTGTGTTTCTACCACTGTGTTATTAACCAGTGTGTTTCTGACCACTGTGTTTCCCACCACTATGTTTCCGACCACTGTGTTTCTGACCATTTTGTTTTTGACCACTGTGCTTCTGACCAGTGAGTTTCTGACCAGTGTGTCTGTGACCACCGTGTTTCTGACCAGTGTCTTTCTGACCCCTGTCTTTCTGACCACTGAGTCTCTGACCTTTGATTTTCTGACCAGTGTTTTTCTGACCAGTGTGTTTCTCACCACTGTGTTTATGACCAGTGTGTTTCTGACCAGTGTGTTTCGGGACACTCTGTTTCGGACCAGTGTGTTTCTGACCACTGTGTTTCTGACCACTGTGTTGCTGACCACTGTGTTTCTGACCACTCCGTTTCTGACAAGTGTAGTTGTGACCCATGTGTTTCTGACCACTGTGTTTCTGACCACTGTGTTTCCAACCAGTGTGTTTCTGACCGCTGTGTTTCTGACCACTGTGTTTCTGAGCAGTGTGTTTCTGAGCAGTGTGTTTCTGACCAGTGTGTTTCTGACCATTCTGTTTCTGACCAGTGTGTTTCTGACAACTGTGTTTCTGACCGCTGTGTTTCTGACCACTGAGTTTCTGTCCAGTGTGTTTCTTACCACTGTGTTTCTGACCACTTTGTTTATTGCAACTGTGTTTATGACCACTGTGTTTCTGACCACGGTGTCTGTAACCACGGTGTTTTTGACCACTGTGTTTCTGACCACTGTGTTTCCGACTACTGTGTTTCTGACCACTGTGTTTCTGACCACTGTGTTTCTGACCACTGTGTTTCTGACCACTGTGTTTCTGACCACTGTGTTTCTGACCACTGTGCTTCTGACCAGTATGTTTCTCACCAGTGTGTTTATAACCACTGTTTTTTCGGACCACTATATTTCTGACCACTGTGTTTATGACCACCGCGTTTCTGACCAGTGTATTTGTGACCCCTGTGTTTCCGACCACTGTGTTTCTGACCACCGTGTTTCTGACCACTGTGTTTCTGACCACTGTGTTTCTGACCACTGTGTTTCTGACCACTGTGTTTCTGACCACTGTGTTTCTGACCACTGTGCTTCTGACCAGTATGTTTCTCACCAGTGTGTTTATAACCACTGTTTTTTCGGACCACTATATTTCTGACCACTGTGTTTATGACCACCGCGTTTCTGACAAGTGTATTTGTGACCCCTGTGTTTCCGACCACTGTGTTTCTGACCACTGTGTTTCTAACCAGTGTGTTTCTGACCTCTGTGTTTCTGACCAATGTGTTTTTGAGCAGTGTGTTTCTGACCAGTGTGTTTTTGACCAGTGTGTTTATGACCAGTGTGTTTCTGACCAGTGTGTTTTTGACCACTGTGTTTCTGACCACTGTATTTCTTACTATTGTGTTTTGGACCATTTCGTTTCTGACCACTGTGTTTTTGACCACTGTCTTTCTGACCACAGTGTCTCTGACCACTCTTTTTCTGACCACTATGTTTCTGACCAATGTGTTAGTGACCAGTGTGCTTCTGACCACTTTGTTTACGACTAGTGTGTTTCTGACCAGTGTGTTTCCGACCACTGTGTTTCTGACCACTGTGTTTCTGACCAGTGTGTTTCTGACCAGTGTGTTCTGACCAGTGTGTTTCTGACCACTGAGTTTCTGAACAATGTGTTTATGACCACTGTGTTTCCGACCAGTGTGTTTCCGACCAGTGTGCTTCTAACCAGTGTTTTTCTGACCAGTGTGTTTCTGACCACTGTGTTTCTGACCAGTTTGTTTATGACCACTGTGTTTCTGACCACTGTGTTTCTGACCCGTGTGTTTCTGACCACGGTGTTTGTGACCATTGTGTTTCCGACTACTGTGTTTTTAACCAGTGTATTTCTGACCACTGTGTTACTGACCACTGTGTTCCTGACCACTGTGTTTCTAACCACTGTGTTTCTGATCAGTGTGTTTCCGACCACTGTTTTTCTGACCACTATGTTTATGACCACTGTGTTTATGACCACTGTATTTCTGACCACTGTGTTTCTGACCAATGTGTTTCTGACTAGTGTGTTTCTGACCACTGTGTTTCTCACCACAGTGTTTTTGACCACTATGTTTCTGACCAGTGTGTGTCTGACCAGTGTGTTCCTGACCACTGTGTTTATGACCACTGTGTTTCTGACTAGTGTGTTTCTGACCAGTGTATTTCAGACCAGTGTGACTATGACGACTGTCTTTCTCATCACTGTGTTTTCTGACCATTGTGCTTCTGACCACTGTGTTTCTGACCAGTGTGTATCTGACCAGTGTTCTTCTAACTAGTGTGTTTCTGACCACTGCTTTGTGACCACTGTGTTTATGACCACTGTGTTTCTGACCAGTGTGTTTATGACCGCTGTGTTTCAGACCACTGTGTTCCTGACCACTGTGTTTCTGACTACTGTGTTTCTGACCACTGTGTTTCTGACCAGTGTGTTTATGACCGCTGTGTTTCAGACCACTGTGTTCCTGACCACTGTGTTTCTGACTACTGTGTTTCTGACCACAATGTTCCTGACCAGTGCGTTTATGACCACTGTGTTTCCGACCACTGTGTTCCTAACCACTGTGTTTCGGACCACTGTGTTTCTGACCACTGTGTTTCTGACTAGTGTGTTTATGACCAGCATGTTTCTGACCAGTGTGTTCTTGACCAGTGTGTTTCTGACCACTGTGATTCTGAACACTGTGTTTCTGACCGTTTTGTTTCTGACCAGTGTCTTTTTGACCTCTGTGTTCCTGACCACTGTGTTTCTGACCACTGTGTTTCTGACCAGCGTGTTTCTGAACAGAGTGTTTCTGACCAGTGTGTATCTGACCACTGTATTTCTGACCACTGTGTTTCTAACGACTGTGTTTCTGATCATTGTGTTTCTGACCAGTGTGTTTCTGACCAGTGTGTTTCTGACCATTGTGTTTCTGACCAGTGTCTTTCTGACCACTGTGTTTCTGACCAGTGTGTTTCTGACCAGTGTGTTTCTGACCAGTGTGTTTCTGACCATTGTGTTTCTGACCAGTGTCTTTCTGACCACTGTGTTTCTGACCAGTGTGTTTCTGACCAGTGTGTTTCTGACCACTGTATGTCTGACCAGTGTATTTGTGACCACTGTATTTCTGACCACTGTGTTTCTGACCACTTTGTTTCTGACCACTGTGTTTCTGATCACTGTGTTTCTGACCACTGTGTTTCTGACCACTGTGTTTCTGACCACTGTGTATCTGACCACAGTGTGTCTGACAACTGTGTTTATGAACAGTGTGTTTCTGACCAGTGTGTTTCTGACCACTGTGTTTCTGACCAATGTGTTTCTGACCACTGTGTTTCTGACTGTTGTATTTCTGACCACTGTGTTTTGGACCATTGTGTCTCTGACCAGTGTGTTTCTGACCAGTGTGTTTCTGACCACTGTGTTTCTGACCACGGTGTCTCTGACCACTGTATTTCTGACCAGTGTCTTTTTGACCACTGTGTTTCTGACCACTGTGTTTCTGACCACTGTTTTTCTGACCACTGTGTTTCTGACCACTGTGTTTCTGACCACTCTGTTTCTGACCACTGTGTTTCTGACCACTGTGTTTCTGACCAATGTGTTTATAACCAGTGTGTTGCTGACCTGTGTATTCCTGACCACTGTGTTTCTGACCACTGTGTTTATGACCACTGTGTTTCTGACCACTGTGGTTCTGACCACTGTGTTTCTGGCCACTGTGTTTCTGACCACTGTGTTTCTGATTAGTGTGTTTCTGACCCCTGTGTTTCTGACCACTGTGGTTCTGACCACTGTGTTTCTGGCCACTGTGTTTCTGACCACTGTGTTTCTGATTAGTGTGTTTCTGACCCCTGTGTTTCTGACCACTGTGTTTCTGACCACTGTGTTTCTGACCAGTGTGTTTCTGACCAATGTGTTTCTGATCAGTATGTTTCTGACTACTGTGTTTCTGACAAGTGTGTTTCTGACCACTGTGTTTATGACCAGTGTGTTTCTGACCGGTGTGTTTGTGACCAGTGTGTTTCTGACCACTGTGTTTATGACCAGTGTGTTTCTGACCGGTGTGTTTGTGACCGGTTTGTTTCTGACCAGTGTGTTTCTGACCACTTTGTTTCTGACCACTGTGTTTCCGACCACTGCGTTTCTGTCCATTGTGTTTCTGACCACTGTGTTTCTGACCAACGTGTTCCTGACCGCTGTCTTTCAGACCACTTTGTTTCGGACCAGCGTGTTTCAAACCAGTGTGTTTCTGACCACTGTGTTTCTGACCACTGTGTTTCTGACCAGTGTGTTTCTGACCAGTGTGTTCCTGACCACTGCGTTTCAGACCAGTGTGTTTCTGACCAGTGTGTTTCTGACCACTGTGTTTCTGACCATAGAGTTTCTGACCAGTGTGTTTCTTACCATGGGGTTCCGGACCACTTTGTTTATTGCAACTGTGTTTATGACCACTGTGTTTCTGACCACTGTGTCTGTAACCACGGTGTTTCTGACCACTGTGTTTCTGACCACTGTGTTTCTGACTACTGTGTTTCTGACCACTGTGTTTTTGACCACTGTGTTTCTGACCACTGTGTTTCTGACCACTGTGTTTCTGACCACTGTGTTTCTGACTACTGTGTTTCTGACCACTGTGTTTTTGACCACTGTGTTTCTGACCACTGTGTTTCTGACCACTGTGTTTCTGACCACTGTGTTTCTGACCACTGTGCTTCTGACCAGTATGTTTCTCTCCAGTGTGTTTATAACCACTGTTTTTTCTGACCACTGTATTTCTGACCACTGTGTTTCTCACCACTGCGTTTTTGACAAGTGTATCTGTGACCCCTGTGTTTCTGACCACTGTGTTTCTGACCACTGTGTTTTTAACCAGTGTGTTTCTGACCTATGTGTTTCTGACCAATGTGTTTGTGAGCTGTGTGTTTCTGACCGGTGTGTTTCTGACCAGTGTGTTTCTGACCAGTGTGTTTCTGACCAGTGTGTTTCTGACCACTGTGTTTCTGACCACTGTGTTTCTTACTATTGTGTTTTGGACCACTTCGTTTTGGACCACTGTGTTTTTGACCACTGTCTTTCTGACCACAGTGTCTCTGACCACTCTTTTTCTGACCACTATGTTTCTGACCAATGTGTTAGTGACAAGTGTGCTTCTGACCACTTTGTTTCTGACTAGTGTGTTTCTGACCAGTGTGTTTCTGACCACTGTGTTTCTGACCACTGTGTTTCTGACCAGTGTGTTTCTGACCAGTGTGTTCTGACCAGTGTGTTTCTGACCACTGTGTTTCTGACCAGTGTGTTTCTGACCAGTGTGTTCTGACCAGTGTGTTTCTGACCACTGAGTTTCTGAACAATGTGTTTCTGACCACTGTGTTTCTGACCAGTGTGTTTCCGACCACTGTGTTTCTGACTAGTGTGTTTCTGACCAGTGTGTTTCTGACCAGTGTGTTTCTGACCAGTGTGTTTCTGACCAGTTTGTTTATGACCACTGTGTTTCTGACCACTGTGTTCCTGACCCGTGTGTTTCTGACCACTGTGTTTCTGACCAGTGTGTTTCTGACCAGTGTGTTTCTGACCAGTTTGTTTATGACCACTGTGTTTCTGACCACTGTGTTCCTGACCCGTGTGTTTCTGACCGCTGTGTTTGTGACCATTGAGTTTCCGACTACTGTGTTTTTGACCAGTATATTTCTGACCACTGTGTTTCTGACCACTGTGTTCCTGACCACTGTGTTTCTGACCACTGTGTTTCTGATCAGTGTGTTTCTGACCACTGTTTTTCTGACCACTATGTTTATGACCACTGTGTTTCTGACCACTGTGTTCCTGACCACTGTGTTTCTGACCACTGTGTTTCTGATCAGTGTGTTTCTGACCACTGTTTTTCTGACCACTATGTTTATGACCACTGTGTTTATGACCACTATATTTCTGACCACTATGTTTCTGACCACTGTGTTTCTGACCAGGGTGTTTCTGACCACTGTGTTTCTCACCACAGTGTTTTTGACCACTATGTTTATGACCAGTGTGTGTCTGACCAGTGTGTTTATGACCACTGTGTTTATGACTAGTGTGTTTCTGACCAGTGTATTTCAGACAAGTGTGATTATGACCACTGTCTTTCTCATCACTTTGTTTCTGACCGTTGTGCTTCTGACCACTGTGTTTCTGACCAGTGTGTATCTGACCAGTGTTCTTCTAACTAGTGTGTTTCTGACCACTGCTTTTGTGACCACTGTGTTTATGACCACTGTGTTTCTGACCAGTGTGTATCTGACCAGTGTTCTTCTAACTAGTGTGTTTCTGACCACTGCTTTTGTGACCACTGTGTTTATGACCACTGTGTTTCTGACCAGTGTGTTTATGACCGCTGTGGTTCAGACCACAGTGTTACTGACCACTGTGTTTCTGACTACTGTGTTTCTGACCACAATGTTCCTGACGAGTGTGTTTCTGACCACTGTGTTTATGACCACTGTGTTTCTGACCACTGTGTTCCTAACCACTGTGTTTCTGACCACCGTGTTTCTGACCACTGTGTTTCTGACTAGTGTGTTTATGACCAGCATGTTTCTGACCAGTGTGTTTCTGACCAGTGTGTTTCTGACCAATGTGATTCTGAACACTGTGTGTCTGACCGCTTTGTTTCCGACCAGCGTCTTTTTGACCTATGTGTTTCTGACCATTGTGTTTCTGACCACTGTGTTTCTGACCACTGTGTTCCTGACCTCTGTGTTTCTGACCAGTGTGTTTCTGACCCGTGTGTTTCTGACCATTGTGTTTCTGACCAGTGTCTTTCTGACCACTGTGTTTCTGACCAGTGTGTTTCTGACCA
>SZWC01000277.1:107111-130021 GCA_023375785.1 Penium margaritaceum | reverse complement strand
TGTGTTTCTGACCACTGTGTTTCTGACCACTTTGTTTCTGGCCACTGTGTTTCTGATAACTGTCTTTCTGACCACTGTGTTTCTGACCATTGTGTTTCTGACCACTGTGTTTCTGACCACTGTGTTTCTGACCACAGTGTTCCTGACCACTGTGTTTCTGAACAGTGTGTTTCTGACCAGTGTGTTTCTGACCACTGTGTTTCTGACCAGTGTGTTTCTGACCACTGTGTTTCTGACTATTTTATTTCTGACCACTGTGTTTTTGACTAGTGTGTATCTGACCAGTGTGTTTCTGACCATTGTGTTTCTGACCACTGTGTTTCTGACCACGGTGTCTCTGACCACTGTGTTTCTGACCAGTGTCTTTCTGACCACTGTGTTTCTGACCACTGTGTTTCTGACCACTGTCTTTCCGACCACTGTGTTTCTGACCACTGTGTTTCTGACCACTGTGTTTCTGACCACTGCGTTTCTGACCACTGTGTTTCTGACCAATGTGTTTATAACCAGTGTGTTACTGACCTGTGTATTCCTGACCACTGTGTTTCTGACCACTGTGTTTCTGACCACTGTGGTTCTGACCAGTGTGTTCTGACCAATGTGTATCTGATCAGTATGTTTCTGACTACTGTGTTTCTGACAAGTGTGTTTCTGACCACTGTGTTTATGACCAGTGTGTTTCTGACCGGTGTGTTTCTGACCGGTTTGTTTCTGACCAGTGTGTTTCTGACCACTGTGTTTATGACCAGTGTGTTTCTGACCGGTGTGTTTCTGACCGGTTTGTTTCTGACCAGTGTGTTTCTGACCACTTTGTTTCTGACCACTGTGTTTCCCACCACTGTGTTTCTGACCACTGTGTTTCTGACCAACGAGTTCCTGACCACTGTGTTTCTGACCACTTTGTTTCGGACCAGGGTGTTTCAAACCAGTGTGTTTCTGACTAATGTGTTTCTAACAAGAGTGTTTCTGACCACTGTGTTTCTGACCAGTGTGTTTCTGACCAGTGTGTTCCTGACCACTGTGTTTCTGACAATTGTGTTTCTGACCAGTGTGTTTCTGACCACTGTGTTTCTGACCACAGAGTTTCTGACCAGTGTGTTTATGACCCTTGTGTTTCTGACCAGTGTGTTTCTGACACGTGTGTTTCTGACCACTGTGTTTTTAACCATTGTGTTTCTGACCATTGTGTTTCTGACCACTGTGTTTCTGACTAGTGTGTATCTGACCAGTGTGTTTCTTACCAGTGCGATTCTGACCACTTTGTTTCTGACCACTTTCATTGTGACCACTGTGTTTCTGACCAGTGTGTTTCTGACCACTGTGTTTCTGACAACTATGTTTCTAACCACTGTCTTTCTGACCACTGTGTTTCTGACCACGATGTTCCTGACCACTGTGTTTCTGGCCACTGTGTTTCTGACCAGTGTGTTTCTGACCAGTGCTTTTCTGACCAGTGTATTTCTGGCCACTGTGTTTCTGACCACTGTGTTTCTGACCACTGTGTTTCTAGCCAGTGTGTTTCTGACCACTGCCTTTCTGACCACTGTGTTTCTTACCACTGTGTTTCTGACCACTCTGTCTCTGACCACTCTTTTTCTGACCACTGTGTTTCTGACCAGTGTGTTTCTGACCACTGCCTTTCTGACCACTGTGTTTCTTACCACTGTGTTTCTGACCACTCTGTCTCTGACCACTCTTTTTCTGACCACTGTGTTTCTGACCAGTGTGTTTCTGACCAGTGTGTTTCTGACCACTGTTTTTCTGACCACTGTGTTTGTGACGAGTGTGTATCTGACGAGTGTGTTTCTGACCAGTGTGTTTCTGACCACTGTATTTCTAACCACTGTGTTTCTGACCACTATGTTTCTGACCAGTGTGTTTCTGACCAGTGTGTTTCTGACCACTGTCTTTCTGACCACTGTGTTTCCGACCACTGTGTTTCTCACCATTGTGTTTCTTACTACTGTGTTTCTGACCAGTGTGTTTCTGACCAGTGTGTTTCCGACCAGTGTATTTCTGACCACTATGTTTTTGACCACTGTATTTCGGACCACTGTATTGCTAACCATCGTGTTTCTGACTACTTCATTTCGGACCACTGTGTTTGTGACCACTGTGTGTCTGACCAATGTGTTTCTGACCACTCCTTATCTGACCACTGTGTTTCTGACCAGTGTGTTTCTGACCAGTGTGTTTCTGACCAGTGTGTTTCTGACCACTGTATTTCTGACCACTGTGTTCCTGACCATTTTGTTTCTAACCACTGTGTTTCTGACCAGTGTGTTTCTGACCAGTGTGTTTCTGACCAGTGTGTTTTTGACCTGTGTGTTTCTGACCACTGTATTTCTGACCACCATGTTCCTGACCAGGGTGGTTCTGACCACTGAGTTTATGACCACTGTGTTTCTGACCACTGTGTTTCTGACCACTTTGTTTTTGACCAGTGTGTTTCTGACCAGTGTGTTTATGACCACTGTGTTTCTCACTAGTGTGTTTCTGACCACTGTGTTTCTGACCAGTGTGTTTGTGACGGTGTGTTTCTGACCGCTGTGTTTCTGACCAGTGTGTTCCGACGACTTTGTTTCTGACCAGTGTGTTCCGACGACTTTGTTTCTGACCAGTGTGTTCCGACGACTTTGTTTCTGACCACTGTGTTTCTGACCGGTGTGTTTCTGACCACGGTGTTTTTGACCATTGTGTTTCTGACCACTGTGTTCCTGACTACTGTGTTTCTGACCACTGTGTTTTTGACCACTGTGTATCTGACCAGTGTCTTTCTGACCAGTGTGTTTCTGACCACTGTAATTCTGACCACTGTGTTTCTGACTAGTGTGTTTCTGACCACTGTGTTTCTGACCACTGTGTTTCTGACCACTGTCTTTCTGACCACGGTGTTTCTGACCACTGTGTTTCTGACTACTGTATTTCTGCCCCCTGTGTTTCTGACCATTGTGATTCTGACCAGTGTGTTTATGACCAATGTGTTTCTGACCAGTGTGTCTCTGACCACTCTATCTCTGACCATTGTGTTTCTGACCATTGTGTTTCTGACCACTGTGTTTCTGACCAGTGTGTTCATGACCAGTGCGTTTCTGACCAGTGTATTCCCAACCACTGTGTTTATGACCACTGTGTTTTTTACCACTGTGTTTTTGACCTGTGTGTTTCTGATCACTGTGTTTCTGAGCAGTGTGTTTCTAACCAGTGTGTTTCTGACCGGTGTGTTTCTGACCACTCTGTTTCTGACCACTGTGTTTCTGACCTGTGTGTTTCTGATCACTGTGTTTCTGAGCAGTGTGTTTCTAACCAGTGTGTTTCTGACCGGTGTGTTTCTGACCACTCTGTTTCTGACCACTGTGTTTCTGACCAGTGTGTTTCTGACCAGTGTGTTTCTGATCAATGTGTTTCTGACCGCCGTGTTTATGACCAGTGTGTTTCTGACCAGTGTGTTCTGACCACTGTTTTTCTGACGAGTGTGTTTCTGACCCCTGTGTTTACTACCACTGTATTTCTAACCACTGTGTTTCTTACCAGTGTATTTTTGACCACTGTGTTTCTGACTATTGTGTTTCTTACCACTGTGTTTTTTACCACTGTGTATCTGACCAGTGTGTTTCTGACCAGTGTCTTTCTGACCACTGTGTTTCTGACCACTGTGTTTCTGACCACTGTGTTTCTTACCACTGTGTTTTTTACCACTGTGTATCTGACCAGTGTGTTTCTGACCAGTGTCTTTCTGACCACTGTGTTTCTGACCACTGTGTTTCTGACCACTGTGTTTCTGACCAGTGTGTTTATGGCCAGTGTGTTTCTGACCAGTGTGTTCTGACCACTGTGTTTATGACCAATGTGTTTCTCACCAGTGTGTTTCTGACCAGTGTGTTTCTGACCATTGTGTTCCTGACCACAATGTTTCTGACCTGTGTGTTTATGACCAGTGTGTTTCTGACCAGTGTACTCCTGACCACTGTGTTTCTGACCACTGTGTTTCTGACCACTGTGTTTCCGACCAATGTGTTTCTTACCAGTGTGTTTCTGACCACTGTGTTCCTGACCACTGTGTTTCTGACCAGTGTGATTCTGACCAGTGTGTTTTGTCCACTGTGTTTCTGACCAGTGTGTTTCTGACCCCTGTGTATCTGACCAATGTGTTCCGACTACTGAGTTTCTGACCAGTGTGTTTTTGACCAGTGTGTTTCTAACCATCGTGTTTCTGACCACCGTGTTTCTGACCACTGTGTTTCTGACTATTGTGTTTCTGACCACTGTGTTTTTGACCACTGTGTATCTGACCAGTGTGTTTCCGACCAGTGTCTTTCTGACCACTGTGTTTCTGACCACTGTGTTTCTGACCACTGTGTTTCTGACCAGTGTGTTTCTGACCACTGTGTTTCTGACCACTGCGTTTCTTACCGCTGTCTTTCTGACCACTGTGTTTCTGACCACTGTGTTTCTGACCACTGTGTTTCTGACCAGTGTGTTTCTGACCACTGTGTTTCTGACCACTGCGTTTCTTACCGCTGTCTTTCTGACCACTGTGTTGGTAACCACTGTGTTTCTGACTACTGTGTTTCTGACAACTGTGCTTCTAACCACCGTGTTTCCGACCCGTGTATTTATGAGCACTGTGTTTCTGACCACCGTGTTTCTGACCAGTGTGTTTCTGACCAGTGTGTTTCTGACCATTGTGTTTTTGACCACTGTGTTTCTGACCAGTGTGTTTCTGACCAATGTGTTACTGATCAGTATGTTTCTGACTACTGTGTTTCTGACAAGTGTGTTTGTGACCACTGTGTTTATGACCAGTGTGTTTCTGACCGGTGTGTTTCTGACCGGTTTGTTTCTGACCAGTGTGTTTCTGACCACTTTGTTTCTGACCACTGTGTTTCCGACCACTGCGTTTCTGACCTCTGTGTTTCTGACCACTGTGTTTCTGACCAACGTGTTCCTGACCACTGTGTTTCTGACCACTTTGTTTCGGACCAGCGTGTTTCAAACCAGTGTGTTTCTGACCACTGTGTTTCTGACCAACGTGTTCCTGACCACTGTGTTTCTGACCACTTTGTTTCGGACCAGCGTGTTTCAAACCAGTGTGTTTCTGACTAATGTGTTTCTAACAAGAGTGTTTCTGACCACTGTGCTTCTGACCAGTGTGTTTCTGACCAGTGTGTTTCTGACCACCGTGTTTCTGACCAGTGTGTTTCTGACCAATGTGTTTCTGACCACTGTGTTTCTGACCACAGTGTTTCTGACCAGTGTGTTTCTGACCCTTGTGCTTCTGACCATTCTGTTTCTGACCACTGTGTTTCTGACCACTGTGTTTATGACCACTGTGTTTCCGACCACTGTGTTTCTGACCAGTGTGTTTCTGACCAGTGTGTTTCTGACCAGTGTGTTTCTGACCACTGTGTTTTTAACCATTGTGTTTCTGACCATTGTGTTTCTGACAACTGTGTTTGTGACCAGTGTGTTTCTGACCAGTGTGTTTCTGACCAGTGTGTTTCTGACCACTGTGTTTTTAACCATTGTGTTTCTGACCATTGTGTTTCTGACAACTGTGTTTGTGACCAGTGTGTATCTGACCAGTGTGTTTCTGACCAGTGCATTTCTGACCACTTTGTTTCTGACCACTGTGTTTCTGACCATTGTGTTTCTGACCAGTGTGTTTCTTACCAGTGTGTTTCTGACCACTATGTTTGTAACCACTGTCTTTCTGACCACTGTGTTTCTGACCACGGTGTTTCTGACCACTGTGTTTCTGGCCACTGTGTTTCTGACCAGTGTGTTTCTGACCAGTGCGTTTCTGACCAGTGTATTTCTGGCCACTGTGTTTTTTACCACTGTGTTGCTGCCACTGTGTTTCTAACCAGTGTGTTTCTGACCACTGCCTTTCTGACCAATGTGTTTCTTACCACTGTGTTTCTGACCACTCTGTCTCTGACCACTCTTTTTCTGACAACTGTGTTTCTGCCCAGTGTGTTTCTGACTAGTGTGTTTGAAACCAGTGTGTTTCTGACCAGTGTGTTTCTGACCAGTGTGTTTCTGACCACTGTTTTTTTGACCACTGTGTTTCTGACGAGTGTGTATCTGACCAGTGTGTTTCTGACCAGTGTGTTTCTGACCACTGTATTTCTAACCACTGTGTTTCTAACCACTGTGTTTCTGACCAGTTTGTTTCTGACCACTGTGTTTCTGACCACTGTCTTTCTGACCACTGTGTTCCTGACCATTGTATTTCTCACCATTGTGTTTCTTACTACTGTGTTTCTTACCAGTGGGTTTCTGACAAGTGTGCTTCCGACAGGTGTATTTCTGACCACTGTGTTTCTGACCACTGTGTTTCGGACCACTGTATTTCTAACCATTGTGTTTCTGACCACTTCGTTTCTGACCATTGTGTTTGTGACCACTGTGTTTCTGACCACTGTGATTCTGACCACTCCTTTTCTGACCACTGTGTTTCTGACCAGTGTGTTTCTGACCACTGTGTTTGTGACCAGTGTGTTTCTGACCACTGTACTTCTGACCACTGTGTTCCTGACCATTTTGTTTCTAACCACTGTGTTTCTGACCAGTGTGTTTATGACCAGTGTGTTTCTGACCTGTGTGTTTTTGACCAGTGTGTTTCTGACCTCTGTGTTTCTGACCACCATGTTTCTGACCAGGGTGGCTCTGACCACTGAGTTTATGACCACTGTGTTTCTGACCACTGTGTTTCTGACCATTGTGTTTTTGACCAGTGTGTTTCTGACCACTGTGTTTCTGACCACTGTGTTTCTCACTAGTGTGTTTCTGACCACTGTGTTTCTGACCAGTGTGTTTGTGACGGTGTGTTTCTGACTGCTGTGTTTCTGACCAGTGTGTTCCGACGACTTTGTTTCTGACCACTGTGTTTCTGACCGGTGTGTTTCTGACCATGGTGTTCTTGACCATTGTGTTTCTGACCACTGTTTTTCTGACAACTGTGTTCTTGACTACTGTGTTTCTGACCACTGTGTTTTTGACCACTGTGTATCTGACCAGTGTCTTTCTGACCAGTGAGTTTCTGACCACTGTAATTCTGACCACTGTGTTTCTGACTAGTGTGTTTCTGACCACCGTGTTTCTGACCGCTGTGTTTCTGACCACTGTCTTTCTGACCACGGTGTTTCTGACCACTGTGTTTCTGACTACTGTATTTCTGACCACTATGTTTCTGACCATTGTGATTCTGACCAGTGTATTCATGACCACTGTGTATCTGACCTGTGTGCTTCTGACCACTGTGTCTCTGACCAGGGTGTTTCTGACCATTGTGTTTCTGACCACTGTGTTTCTGACCAGTGTGTTTATGACCAGTGCGTTTCTGACCAGTGTATTCCCAACCACTGTGTTACTGACCACTGTATTTCTGACCAGTGTGTTTCTGACCGGTGTGTTTCTGACCACTCTGTTTCTGACCACTGTGTTTCTGACCAGTGTGTTTCTGACCAGTGTGTTTCTGACCAATGTGTTTCTGACCACCGTGTTTATGACCAGTGTGTTTTTGACCATTGTGTTCTGACCACTGTTTTTCTGACGAGTGTGTTCTTGACCCATGTGTTTACTACCACTGTGTTTCTGACCACTGTGTTTCTGACCAGTGTGTTTTTGACCGGTGTGTTTCGGACCATTGTGTTTCTGACCACTGTGTTTCTGACCACTGTGTTTCTGACTATTGTGTTTCTTACCACTGTGTTTTTTACCACTGTGTATCTGACCAGTGTGTTTCTGACCAGTGTCTTTCTGACCACTGTGTTTCTGACCACTGTGTTTCTGACTATTGTGTTTCTTACCACTGTGTTTTTTACCACTGTGTATCTGACCAGTGTGTTTCTGACCAGTGTCTTTCTGACCACTGTGTTTCTGACCACTGTGTTTCTGACCACTGTGTTTCTGACCAGTGTGTTTCTGACCACTTTGTTTATGACCACTGTGTTCCTGACCAATGTCTTTCTGACCACTGTGTTTCTGACCACTGTGTTTCTGACTACTGTGTTTCTGACCATTGTGTTTCTGACCAGTGTGTTTCTGACCAGTGTATTTATGACCACTGTGTTTCTGACCACTGTGTTTCTGACCAGTGTGTTTCTGACCAGTGTGTTTCTGACCATTGTGTTTCTGACCACAATGTTTCTGACCAGTGTGTTTATGACCAGTGTGTTTCTGACCAGTGTGTTTCTGACCAGTGTGTTTCTGACCATTGTGTTTCTGACCACAATGTTTCTGACCAGTGTGTTTATGACCAGTGTGTTTCTGACCAGTGTACTCCTGACCGCTGTGTTTCTGACCACTGTGTTTCTGACCACTCTGTTTCTGACCTGTGTGTTTCTGACCACTGTGTTTCAGACTAGTGTGTTTCTGACCAGTGTGTTTCTGACAGGTGTGTTTCTGACCACTGTGTTTCTGACCACTGTGTTTCCGACCAATGTGTTTCTGACCAGTGCGTTTCTGACCACTGTGTTCCTGACCACTGTGTTTCTGACCAGTGTGATTCTGACCAGTGTGTTTTGACCACTGTGTTTCTGACCCGTGTGTTTCTGACCCCTGTGTTTCTGACCACTGTGTTCCGACTACTGAGTTTCTGACCAGTGTGTTTTTGACCAGTGTGTTTCTAACCATCGTGTTTCTGACCACCGTGTTTATGACCACTGTGTTTCTGACTATTATGTTTCTGACCACTGTGTTTTTGACCACTGTGTATCTGACCAGTGTGTTTCTGACCAGTGTCTTTGTGACCACTGTGTTTCTGACCACTGTGTTTCTGACCACTGTGTTTCTGACCAGTGTGTTTCTGACCACTGTGTTTCTGACCACTTCGTTTCTTACCGCTGTCTTTCTGACCACTTTGTTGCTAACCACTGTGTTTCTGACTACTGTGTTTCTGACAACTGTGTTTCTAACCACCGTGTTTCCGACCAGTGTATTTATGAGCGCTGTGGTTCTGACCACTGTGTTTCAGACCAGTGTATTCCTGACCAGTGTGTTTCTGACCACTGTGTTTCTGACCACTTTGTTTCTGACCTGTGTGTTTATGACCAGTGTGTTTCAGACCAGTGTATTCCCGACCACTGTGTTTCTGACCACTGTGTTTCTGACCACTTTGTTTCTGACCTGTGTGTTTCTGACCACTGTGTTTCTGACCAGTGTGTTTCTGACCAGTGTGTTTCTGACCGGTGTGTTTCTGACCACTTTGTTTCTGACCAGTGTGTTTCTGACCAATGTGTTTCTGACCAGTGTGTTTCTCACCACTGTGTTTCCGACCACCGTGTTTTTGACCAGTGTGTTTCTGACCAGTGAGTTCTGACCATAGTGTTTCTGACCAGTGTGTTTCTGACCCCTGTGTTTCTGACCACTGTGTTTCTGACCAGTGTGTTTATGACCAGTGTGTTTTTGACAAGTGTGTTTCGGACCATTGTGTTTCTGACCACTGTGTTTCTGACCACTGTGTTTCTGAGTATTATGTTTCTGACCACTGTGTTTTTGACCACCGTGTATCTGACCAGTGTGTTTCTGACCACTGTCTTTCTGACCACAGTGTTTCTGACCACTGTGTTTCTGACCACTGTGTTTCTGACCATTGCCTTTCTGACAAGTGTCTTTCTGACCACTGTGTCTCTAACCACTGTGTTTCTTACCGCTGTCTTTCTCACCACTGTGTTGCTGACCACTGTGTTTCTGGCTACTATGTTTCTGACCACTGTGTTTCTGACCACTATGTTTCTGACCAGTGTATGTATGACCACTGTGTTTGTGACCACCGTGTTTCTGACCAGTGTGTTTCTGACCAGCGTATTTCTGACCATTGTGTTTCTGACCACTGTGTTTCTGACCAGTTTGTTTATGACCAGTGTGCTTCTGACCAGTGTATTCCTGACCACTGTGTTTCTGACCACTGTGTTTCGGACCACTGTGTTTCTGACCTGTGTGTTTCTGACCACAGTGTTTCTGACCAGTGTGTTTCTGACCAGTGTGTTTTTGACCGGTGTGTTTCTGACCACTGTGTTTCTGACCACTGTGTTTCTGACCAGTGTGTTTCTGACCAGTGTGTTTCTGACCATTGTGTTTCTGACCACTGTGTTTCTGACTAATGTGTTTCTGACTAGTGTGTTCTGACCACTGTGTTTCTGACCAGTGTGTTTCTGACCACTGTGTTTCTGACCACTGTGTTTCTGACCAGTGTGTTTCTGACCAGTGTGTTTCTGACCATTGTGTTTCTGACCACTGTGTTTCTGACTAATGTGTTTCTGACTAGTGTGTTCTGACCACTGTGTTTCTGACCAGTGTGTTTCTGACCCGTGTGTGTCTGACCACTGTGTTTTTGACCACTGTGTTCCTAACCATTGTGTTTCTGACCAGTGTGTTTCTCACCACTGTGTTTCTGACCAGTGTGTTTCTCACCACTGTGTTTCTGAGCACTGTGTTTCTGGCCACTGTGTTTCTGACCACTGTGTTTCTGACCACTGTGTTTCTGACCCCTGTGTTTCTGACCATTGTAGTTCTGACCAGTGTGTTTCTGACCACTGTGTTTCTGACAACTGTGTTTCTGACCACTGTGTTTCTGACCAGTGTATTTCTGACCAGTGTCTTTCTAACCAGTGTGTTTCTGACTGGTTTGTTTATAACCAGTATGTTTCTGACCACCGTGTTTCTGACCAGTGTGTTTTTGACCACTGTGTTTCCGACCATCGTGTTTCTGACCACTGTGTTTCTGGCGACTGTTTCTGACCACTGTGTTTCTGATCACGGTGTCTCTGACCAGTGTGTTTCTGACTTCTGTGTTTCTGACAACTGTATTTGCTGACCATTGTGTTTCTGACAACTGTGTTTCTGACCACTGTGTATCTGACCACTGTGTTTCTGACCCTTGTGTTTATGACCACTGTGTTTCTGACCACTGTGTTTCTGACCAGGGTGTTTCTGACCACTGTGTTTCTGACCACTGTGTTTCTGACCACTGTGTTTCAGACCACTGTGTTTCTGACACCTGTGTTTCTGACCACTGTGTTTCTGACCACTGTTTTTCTGACCACTGTGTTTCTGACCATTGTATTTCTGACCACTGTGTATCTGACCACTGTGTTTCTGACCCTTGTGTTTCTGACCACTGTGTTTCTGACCACTGTGTGTCTGACCAATGTGTTTGTGACAAGTGTGTCTCTGACCACCGTGTTTCTGACCACTGAGTTTGACTCCACTGTGTTTCTGTCCACTGTGTTTCTGACCACTCTGTTTCTGACCGGTGTGTTTCTGACCACTGTGTTTCTGACAACTGTGTTTCAGACCACAGTGTTTCTGACTAGTGTGTCTCCGACCACTGTGTTTCTGACCACTGTGTTTCTGTCCATTGTATTTCTGACCACTGTGTTGCTGACCACTGTGTTTCTGACCCCTGTGTTTCTGACCATTGAGTTTCTGACTAGTGTGTTTCTGACCACTTTGTTTCTGACCATTGTGTTTCTGACTAGTGTGTTACTGACCAGTGTGTTTCTGACTAGTGTGTTTCTGACCACTGTGTTTATGACCAGTGTATTTCCGACCAGTGTGTTTCTGACCATTATGTTTCTGACCACTGTGTTTCTGATCACTTTGATCATGACCAGTGTGTTTCTGACTACTGTGTTTCTGACCATTTTGTTTCTGACCACTATGTTTCTGACAACTGATTTTCTGACCACAGTGTTTCTGACCATTGTGTTTCTGACCACTCTGTATCTGACCACTGTGTTTCTGACCCTTGTGTTTCTGACCACTGTGTTTCTGACCCTTGTGTTTCTGACCAGTGTGTTTCTGACCACTGTGTTTCTGACCACTGTGTTTCTGACCACTGTGTTTCTGACCAGTGTGTCTCTGACCCTGTGTTTGTGACCACTATGTTTCTGACCACTGTGTTTCTGACCACCGTGTTTCTGACCACTATGTTTCTGACCACTGTGTTTCTGACCACTGTGTTTCTGACCAGTGCTTTTCTGACCACTGTGTTTCTGGCCACTGTGTTTCTGACCACTGTGTTTCTGACTACTGTGTTTCTGACCACTGTGTTTCTGACCAATGTGTTTTTGACCAGTGCGTTTCTGACCACTGTGTTTCTGGCCACTGTGTTTCTGACCACTGTGTTTCTGACTACTGTGTTTCTGACCACTGTGTTTCTGACCAATGTGTTTTTGACCAGTGCGTTTCTGACCACTGTGTTTCTGGCCACTGTGTTTCTGACCACTGTGTTTCTGACTACTGTGTTTCTGACCACTGTGTTTCTGACCAATGTGTTTTTGACCAGTGCGTTTCTGACCACTGTGTTTCTGGCCACTGTGTTTCTGACCACTGTGTTTCTGACCAGTGTGTTTCTGACCAATGTGTTTTTGACCAGTGCTTTTCTGACCACTGTGTTTCTGGCCACTGTGTTTCTGCCCATTGTGTTTCTGACCACTGTCTTTATGACCAGTGTGTTTCTGACCGTTGTGCTTCTGACCAGTGTGTTTCTGACCAGTGTGTTTCGGACCACTGTGTTTTTGACCACTGTGTTTCTAACCAGTTTGCTTCTGAACAGTGTGTTTCTGACCACTGTGTTTCTGATCACTGTGTTTCTGACCACTGTGTTTCTGACCACTCTGTATCTGACCATTGTGTTTCTGACCCCTGTGTTTTTGACAACTTTGTTTCTGACCATTGTGTTTCTAACCACTTTGCTTCTGATCACCGTGTTTCTTACCACTGTGTTTCTGACCACTGTGTTTCTGACCACTGTGTTTCTGACCACTTTGTTTCTGACCAATGTATTTCTGGCCAGTGTGTTTCTGACCACTCTGTTTCTGACTACTGTGTTTCTGACTTCTGTGTTTCTGACCACTGTGTTTCTGACCTCTGTGTTTTTGACCACTGTGTTTCTGACCACTGTGTTTCTGACCACTGTGTAACCAATGTGTTTCTGCCTAGTGTGATTTTGACCTGTGTGCGTTTGACCACCGTGATTCTGACTACTGGTTCTCTGACCACTGTGCTTCTGATCAGTGTGTTTCTGACCCCTGCGTTTCTGATCACCGTGTTTCTGACCAATCTGTTTCTGACCAGTGTGTTTCTGACCACTGTGTTTCTGACCAATGTGTTCCTGACCAATGTGTTTCTGACCACTATATTTATGACCAGTGTGTCTCTTACCAGTGTGTTTCTTACCGCTGTGTTTCTGACCAGTGTGTTTATGACCACCGTGTTTCTGACCACTGTGTTTCCGACCACTGTGTTTCTGACCAGTGTGTTTCTGACCAGTGTGTTTCTCACCACTGTGTTTCCGACCAGTGTGTTTCTCACCACTGTGTTTCCGACCAGTGTGTTTCTCACCACTGTGTTTCCGACCAGTGTGTTTCTCACCACTGTGTTTCCGACCAGTGTGTTTCTCACCACTGTGTTTCCGACCAGTGTGTTTCTCACCACTGTGTTTCCGACCAGTGTGTTTCTCACCACTGTGTTTCCGACCAGTGTGTTTCTCACCACTGTGTTTCCGACCAGTGTGTTTCTCACCACTGTGTTTCCGACCAGTGTGTTTCTCACCACTGTGTTTCTGACCAGTGTGTTTCCGACCACTGTGTTTCTGACCACTGTGTTCCTAACCAGTGTGTTTCTGACCAGTGTGTTTCTGACCAGTGTCTTTCTGACCAGGGTGTTTCTGTCCACTGTGTTTCTGACCAATGTGTTTCTGACCCATGTGTTTCTGACCACTGTGTTTCTGACCACTGTGTTCCTAACCAGTGTGTTTCTGACCAGTGTGTTTCTCACCACTGTGTTTCCGACCAGTGTGTTTCTCACCACTGTGTTTCTGACCACTGTGTTTCTGACTACTTGTTTTCTGACCACTGTGTTTCTGACCACTGTGTTTCTGACCACTGTATTTCTGACCCCTGTGTTTCTGACCATTGTGTTTCTGACCAGTGTGTTTCTGACCACTGTGTTTCTGACAACTGTGTTTCTGACCACTGTGTTTCGGACCAGTGTATTTCTGACCAGTGTCTTTCTGACCAGTGTGTTTCTGACCAGTGTGTTTCTGACCAGTGTGTTTCTGACCACCATGTTTCTGACCACTGTGTTTCTGACCTGTGTTTTTCTGACCACTGCGTTTCTGACCACTGTGTTTCTGACCACTGTGTTTCTGACCCCTGTGTTTCTGACCAGTGTGTTTCTGACCACTGTGTTTCTGACCAGTGTGTTTCTGACCAGTGTGTTTCTGACCACTGTGTTTCTGACCAGTGTGTTTCTGACCAGTGTGTTTCTGACCTTTGTGTTTCTGACCAGTGTGTTTCTGACCACCGTATTTCTGACCAGTGTGTTTCTGACTAGTGTGTTCCTGACCAATGTGTTCCTGACCAGCGTGTTTCTGACCACTGTGTTTCTGACCACTATGTTTCTGATAACGGTGTTTCTGACCAGTGTGTTTCTGTCTACTGTGTTTCTGACAATTGTGTTTACTGACCACTGTGTTTCTGACAACTGTGTTCCTGACCACTATGTTTCTGACCACTGTGTTTCTGACCACCGTGTTTCTGACCACTGTGTATCTGACCACTGTGTTTCTGACCACTGTGTTTCTGACCACTGTGTTTCTGACCACTGTTTTTCTGACAACTGTGTTTCTCACCACTGTATTTCTGACCACTGTGTTTCTGACCACTGTGTTTCTTACCATTGTGTTTCTGACCACTGTGTATCTGACCACTGTGTTTCTGACCCTTGTGTTTCTGACCACTGTGCTGCTGACCACTGTGTTTCTGACCAGTGTGTTTCTGACCACTGTGTTTTTGATCACTGTGTGTCTGACCACTGTGTTTCTGACCAGTGTGTGTATGACCACTGTGTTTCTGTCCACTGTGTTTCTGACCACTGTGTTTCTGACCAGTGTGTTTCTGACCACTGTGTTTCTGACCACTGTGTTTCCGACCACAGTGTTTCAGACTAGCGTGTCTCTGACCACTGTGTTTCTGACCAGTGTGTTTCTGACCACTGTGTTTCTGACCACTGTGTTTCCGACCACAGTGTTTCAGACTAGCGTGTCTCTGACCACTGTGTTTTTGACCACAGTGGTTCTGACCACTGTGTTTCTGGCCACTGTGTTTCTGACCACGGTGTTTCTGACCACTGTGTTGCTGACCACTGTGTTTCTGACCCCTGTGTTTCTGATGATTGAGTTTCTGACCAGTGTGTTTCTGACCTCTTTGTTTCTGACCATTGTGTTTCTGACTAGTCTGTTTCTGACCAGTGTGTTTCTGACCAGTGTGTTTCTGACCACTGTGTTTCTGACCAGTGTGTTTCTGACCAATGTGTTTCTGACCAGTGTGTTTCTGACCAGTGTGTTTCTAACCAGTGTGTTTCTGACCAGTGTGTTTCTTACCACTGTGTTTCTGACCACTGTGTTTCTGACCACTGCGATTCTGACCAGAGTGTTTCTGACCAGTGTGTTTCTGACCAGTGTGTTTCTGACCAGTGTGTTTCTAACCAGTGTGTTTCTGACCACAGTGTTTTTGACCGCTGTGTTTCTGACCACTGTGTTTCTGACCACTGTGTTTGTGACCATTGTGTTTCTGACCAGTGTGTTTCTGACCAGTGTGTTTCTGACCAGTGTGTTTCTGACCACTGTGTTTCTGACCACTGTTTTTCTGACAACTGTGTTTCTCACCACTGTATTTCTGACCACTGTGTTTCTGACCACTGTGTTTATGACCACTGTGTTTCTGACCACTGTGTTTCTGACCATTGTGTTTCTGACCCCTGTGTTTCTGACCACTGTGTTTCTGACCACTGTGTTTCTGACCACCGTGCTTCTGACCACTTTGTTTTTGACCACTTTGTTTCTGACCACTGTGTTTCTGACCAATGTGTTTCTGACCACTGTGTTTCTGACCACTGTGATTCTGACCACTGTGTTTCTGGCCATTGTGTTTCTGACCACTGTGTAACCAGTGTGTTTCTGCCCAGTGTGTTTTTGACCAGTGTGTTTCTGACCACCGTGTTTCTGACTACTGGTTATCTGACCACTGTGCTTCTGATCAGTGTGTTTCTGACCCATGCGTTTCTGATCACTGTGTTTATGTCCACTGTGTTTCTGACCAGTGTGTTTGTGACCACCGTGTTTCTGACCACTGTGTTTCTGACCAGTGTGTCTTGACCACTGTGTTTCTGACCAGTGTGTCTCTGACCAGTGTGTTTCTTACCACTGTGTTTATGACCAGTGTGTTTATGACCACCGTGTCTCTGACCACTGTGTTTCCGACTACTGTGTTTCTGACCACTATGTTTCTGACCAGTGTGTTTCTGACCAGTGTGTTTCTGATCAGGGTGTTTCTAACCAGTGTGTTCCTGACTACTGTGTTTCTGACCCCTTTGTGTCTGACCACTATGTTTCTGACCCCTGTGTTTCTGACCACTATGTTTCTGACCAAAATGTTTCTGACCAGCGTGTTTCTGACCAGTGTCTTTCTGACCAGGGTGTTTCTGTCCACTGTGTTTCTGACCAATGTGATTCTGACCCATGTGTTTCTGACCACCGTGTTTCTGACCACTGTGTTCCTGACCAGTGTGTTTCTGACCAGTGTGTTTTCACCACTGTGTTTCTGACCAGTGTGTTTCTCACCACTGTGTTTCTGACAACTGTGTTTCTGAGCACCGTGTTTCTGACCACTGTGTTTCTGACCACTGTGTTTCTGACCACTGTGTTTCTGACCCCTGTGTTTCTGACCATTGTGTTTCTGACCAGTGTGTTTCTGACCACTGTGTTTCTGACAGCTGTGTTTCTGACCACTGTGTTTCTGACCCCTGTGTTTCTGACCATTGTGTTTCTGACCAGTGTGTTTCTGACCACTGTGTTTCTGACAGCTGTGTTTCTGACCACTGTATTTCTGACCAGTGTCTTTCTGACCAGTGTGTTTCTGACCATTGTGTTTCTGACCACTATGTTTCAGACCACTGTTTTTCTGACCACTCTGTTTCTAACCTGTATTTTCTGACCACTACGTTCCTGACCACTGTGTTTCTGACCTCCGTGTTTTTGACCACTGTGTTTCTGACCACTGTGTTTCTGACCACTGTGTTTCTGACCAGTGTGTTTCTGACCAGTGTGTTTTTGACCTCTGTATTTCTGACCAGTGTGTTTCTGACCACCGTGTTTCTGACCAGTGTGTTTCTGACCATTGTGTTTCTGACCAGCGTATTTCTGACCACTGTGTTTCTGACCACTGTTTCTGACCACTGTGTTTCTGATCACGGTGTTTCTGACCAGTGTGTTTCTGACTACTGTGTTTCTCACAACTGTGTTTACTGACTACTGTGTTTCTGACAACTGTGTTTTTGACCACTGTGTTTCTCACCCCTCTGTTTCTGACCACTGTGTTTCTGACCACAATGTTTCTGACAACTGTGTTTCTGACCACTGCGTATCTGACCACTGTGTTTCTGACCCTTGTGTTTATGACCACTGTGTTTCTGACCACTGTGTTCCTGACCAGGGTGTTTCTTACCACTGTGTTTCTGACCACTGTGTTTCTGACCACTGTGTTTCTGACAACTGTGTTTCTGACCACTGTGTTTCTGACCACTGCGTTTCTGACCACTGTGTTTCTGACCATTGTATTTCTGACCACTGTGTATTTGACCACTGTGTTTCTGACCCTTGTGTTTCTGACCACTGTGCTTCTGACCATTGTGTTTGTGACCAGTGTGTTTCTGACCACTGTGTTTCTGACCACTGTGTGTCTGACCAATGTGTTTCTAACAAGTGTGTCTCTGACCAATGCGTTTCTGACCACTGTGTTTCACACCAATGTGTTTTTGTCCACTGTGTTTCTGACCACTGTGTTTCTGACCAGTGTGTTTTTGACCACTGTGTTTTTGACAACTGTGTTTCAGACCACAGTGTTTCTGACTAGTGTGTCTCTGACCACTGTGTTTCTAACCACTGTGTTTCTGACCACTGTGTTTCTGACCACTGTGTTTCTGTCCATTGTGTTTCTGACCACTGTGTTGCTGACCATTGTGTTTCTGACCAGTTTGTTTCTGACCAGTGTGTTTCTGACCACTGTGTTTATGACCAGTGTGTTTCTGACGTGTGTTTCTGACCACTGTGTTTCTGACGAGTGGGATTCCGACGAGTGTGTTTATGACCACTGTGTTTCTGATCACTGTGATTCTGACCAGTGTGTTTCTGACCACTGTGTTTCTGACCATTTTGTTTCTGAACACTATGTTTCTGACAACTGATTTTCTGACCACTGTGTTTCTGACCACTGTGTTTCTGACCACTGTGTTTCTGAGCACTGTGTTTTTGACCACTGTGTTTCTGACCAGCGTGTTTCTGACCACTGTGTTTCTGTCCACTGTGTTTCTGACTTATGTGTTTCTGACCACTATGTTCCTGACCACTGTGTTTCTGACCACTGTGCTTCTGACCACTGTGTTTCTGACCACTGTTTAACCAGTGTGTTTCTGACCAGGGTGTTTCTAACCAGCTTGTTTCTGACACTGTGTTTCTGACCACTGTGTTTTTGACCAGTGTGTTTCTGACCAGTGTGTTTGTGACCAGTGTCTTCATGACCACTGTGTTTCTGATCACTGTGTTTCTGACCACTGTATTTCTGACCAGTGTGTTTCTGACCACTTTCTCTCTCAGCACTATGTTTCTGACCACTGTCTTTCTGACCATTGTGTTTTTTACCACTGTGTTTCTGAGCACTGTGTGTCTGACCACTTTGTTTCCGACCAGTGTGTTTCTGACCAGTGTGTTTCTGACGAGTGTATTTCTGACCACTTTTTTTCTGACCACTTTGTTTCTGACCACGGTGTTTCTGACCACTATGTTTCTGACCACTGTGTTTCTGACAAATGTTTTTCTCACCACTGTGTTTCTGACCACTGTGTTTCTGAGCACTGTGTTCTGACCACTGTGTTTCTGACCATTGTGTTTCTGATCACTGTGTTTCTGACCACTGTGTTTCTGACCACTGTGTTTCTTACCACAGTGTTTCTGACCACGATGTTTCTTACCACTGTGTTTCTGACCAGTGTGTTTCTGACCACTTAGTTTCTGACCACTGAATTTCTGGCCAGTGTGTTTCCGACCACTGTGTTTCTGACCACTGTGTTTCTGACTTCTGTGTTTCTGACCACTGTGTTTCTGACCACTGTGCTTCCAACCACTGTGTTTCTGACCAGTGTGTTTCTGACCAGTGTGTTTCTGACCACTGTATTTCTGACCAGTGTGTTTCTGACCACTGTATTTCTGACCAGTGTGTTTCTGACCACTGTATTTCTGACCAGTGTGTTTCTGACCACTGTATTTCTGACCAGTGTGTTTCTGACCACTGTATTTCTGACCAGTGTGTTTCTGACCACTGTATTTCTGACCAGTGTGTTTCTGACCACTTAGTTTCTGACCACTGAATTTCTGGCCAGTGTGTTTCCGACCACTGTGTTTCTGACCACTGTGTTTCTGACTTCTGTGTTTCTGACCACTGTGTTTCTGACCACTGTGCTTCCAACCACTGTGTTTCTGACCAGTGTGTTTCTGGCTAGTGTGTTTCAGACCAGTGTGTTTCTGACCAGTGTGTTTCTGACCACTGTGTTTCTGACCACTGTGTTTGTGACCACTGTGCTTCTGTCCACTAGGTTTCTGACCACTGTATTTCTGACCACTGTGTCTCTTACCACTGTGTTTCTGACCAGTGTGTTTCTGACCACCGTCTTTCTGACCACTGTGTTTCTGACCAGTGTGTTTCTGACCACTGTGTTTCTGATCAGTGTGTTTATGACCACCGTGTTTCTGACCAGTGTGTTTCTGACCACTGATTTTCTGACCACTGTGTTTCTGACCAGTGTATTTATGACCACTGTGTTTCTGACCACTGTGTTTCTGACCACTGTGTTTCTGACCACTATGTTCTGACCATTGTGTTTGTGACCACTGTATTTCTGACTACTGTGTTTCTGAGCACTGTGCATATGACCAGTGTGTTTTGGACTACTGTGTTTCTTACCACTGAAATTCTGACCACTGTGATTATGACCACATTGTTTGTGACCAGTGTGTGTATTTCTAACCACTGTGTTTTTGACCAGTGTGTTTCTGACCACAATGTTTCTGACCAATGTGTTTCTGACCAGTGTGTTTCTGACCACTGTATTTCTGACCATTGTGTTTATGACCCCTGTGTTTCTGACCAGTCTGTTTCTGACCACTGGGGTTCTGACCAGTGTGTTTCTGACCACTGTGTTTATGACCGCTGTGTACCTGACCACTGTGTTTCTGACCACTGTGTTTCTGACTAGTGTGTCTCTGACCAGTCTGTTTCTTACCAATGGGTTTCTGACCACTATGTTTCTGACCACTGTGTTTCTGACGATTGTGTTTATGACCCCTGTGTTTCTTACCAGTGTGTTTCTGACCACTGTGTTCCTGACCAGTGTGTTTCTGACAACTGTGTTTCTGACCACTGTGTTTCTGACCGGTGTGTTACGAAACAGTGTGTTTCTGACCATTGTGTTTCTGACCAGGGTGTTTCTGACCAGTGTGTTTCTGACCAGTGTGTTTCCAAACACTGTGTTTCTGACCACTGTGTTTCTGACCAATGTGTTTCTGACCAGTGTGTTTCTAACCAGTGTGTTTCTTAACACTGTGCTTCTGACCAGTGTGCCTCTGACCAGTGTGTTTCTGACAACTGTGTTTCTGACCACTGTGTTTCTGACCATTGTGTGTTCTGACCACTGTGTTTCTGACCACTGTGTTTCTGACCAGTGTGTTTTTGACCACTGTGTTTCTGACCACTGTGTTTCTGACCACTGTGTTTCTGACCAGGGTGTTTGTGACCAGTGTGTTTGTGACCACTGTGTTTCTGACTAGCTGACCAGTGTGTTTCTGACCACTGTGTTTCCGACCACTGTGTTTCTGACCATTGTGTTTCTGACCAGTGTGTTTCTGTCCCCTGTGTTTCTGACCAGTGTATTTTTGACCAATGTATTTCTGAATACTGTGTTTCTGACCACTGTGTTTCTGACCAGTATGTTTCTGACCATTGTTTTTCTGACCACTGTGTTCTGACCGCTGTGTTTCTGACCAGTGTGTTTCTGACCAATGTGTTTCAGTCGGAGGGCGGGAAAATCATCGGCTCCTAGTGGATCTTCCGGAAGAAGCTCACAAAAGAGGGAAAGTTGGAGCGGCACAAGGCGCGGCTGGTGGCAAAAGGATATGCCCAGAGAAATGGGGAGCACTACAACAAGACCTTTGCACCAGTTGCCAAGTTTGCCTTCATCCGTACTATCCTCTCGGTGGCAGCGGCACGCGACTACAAAATCCACCAAATGGACGTGAAAACCGCGTTCCTCAATGGCGACATGGACAAGGAAGTCTACATGGAGGTGCCAGAGGGGGTGGATGCGCCGCAATGCAAGGTGTGCCGGCTTCGCAGGGCTCTCTATGGACTGAAGCAAGCTCCGCTCATGTGGTACCTCAAGATGGATAGGTTCATGGGTGAGCTTGGCTTAAAGCGCTGCGACGCCGATCACAGCGTGTACGTGCTTAATCAGCCAGGACTCCACCAAATTGGCGTCCTCTACGCGGATGACCTCATCCTTGTGTCTTCGGACGAGGGGGAGCTCAAGAGCCTGAAGCAACAGCTTGGCGGCCGGTTCAATATGACAGACATGGGTGAGCTTGAACACTACCTTGGCATCGCCATCAAGAGGGACCGCAAAGCACGCACGCTGGAGATGGGCCAAGAAAAATATGTGCAGGAGGTGCTCCGCCGCTACAACATGGAGGAGTGCAACCCCATCGGCACACCTTTGACAACGACATGTGAGCTGAGCTTGAGCATGGGCCCAGGCACGGAGGACGAGAAGGCGGAGATGGCTGGAGTACCGTACCAGTCCGCAGTTGGCAGCATGATGTATGCCATGGTGGCGACGCGGCCTCACCTTGCCTTTGCAGAAGGACAGGTGAGACGCTATGTTGCTGATCCGGGGCCGCTACATTGGCAAGCGGTGAAGAGAATCCTCCGCTACTTGAAGGCAACGACACATTCGCGTCTTGTGTTTGGAGGGGGGGCGCGGACTGACTTCCTCGAGTTGGTTGGCTACGCTGATACTGACTGGATAGGTGACGTTGATGACCGCAAGTCAACATCAGGCTATGTTTTTGTGCTTGGTGGTGCAGTGGTGTCTTGGGCAAGCTTGAAGCAGGACCGTGTGGCTCTATCTAGCACTGAGGCGCAGTATATTGCAATCGCGGAAGCCGCAAAGGAGGCACTATGGCTGCCGCGATTACTCAAGGAGAATGTGGTGCCGCAAGAGAAGCTAACGGCACTCAATGTTGACAACATGAGTGCCATCAGCCTGACCAAGAAACCTGTGCTACACCAGAGGACCAAGCACATAGAGATCCGGCATCACTTTGCCTGAGACCTTGTTGCAAAGGGTGATGTGGTGCGTGTGCATTGCGGCACGAAGAGCATGCTTGCTGATGCCATGACAAAGACGCAACCCAAGGACATGCATGATGCTACTTGTATGGAGCTTGGGCTTTCCCAAGCCTCTTGAGTTGCATGCTGAGCATGGACAACTGCCATGGGTGACGCGCAAGGGGGAGATTGTTGGAGTGATGCTCCTCACCATGGCAGGAGTGACTCCAAAAAGGAACACCAAAAAGACAAGCCTTAGTGGCTTAGTGGTTAATGGTGTCCACCTCTAAAGGCAGGGGCCCGGGTTCAAGTCCCACAAGATGCAATTATGCCCTGCCTCAAGGGATGTGGAAAATCAATGCCAGGAAGCTAGCTCAACCTCTAGAGTTCCTCTTTAAGTTTCTAGAAGGCCAGGTGAGGGTCCAGGAAGGTGGCACACCTTCTAGAAGGGGTGACTTGTCCTAC
>SZWC01000277.1:40260-51736 GCA_023375785.1 Penium margaritaceum | reverse complement strand
TGACCAGTGTGTTTCTGACCACTATGTTTCTGACCTGTGTGTTTCTTACCACTGTGTCTCTCACCAGTGTGTTTCTGACCAGTGTGTTTCTGACCGTTGTGTTTCTGACCACTGTGTTTCCGACCACTGTGTTTGTGACCACTGTGTTTCTGACCACTGTGTTTCTGACCACTGTGTTTCTGACCCCTGTGTTTTCGACCAGTGTGTACCTGACCACTGTGTTTCTGACCTGTGTGTTTGTGACCAGTGTGTTTCTGACCACTGTGTTTCCGACCACTGTATTTCTGACCACTGGGTTTCTCACCAGTGTGTTTCTAACCAGTTTGTTTCTGACCACAGTGTTTCTGACCATTGCGTTTCTGACCATGTTGTTTCCGACCAGTGTGTTTCTAACCACTGTGTTTCTGCCCAGTGTGTTTCTGACTGGTGTGTTTCTGACCACTGTGTTTTTTACTAGTGTGTTTCTGACCACTGTGTTTCTGACTAGTTTGTCGCTGACCAGTATGTTTCTGTCCACAGTGTTTCTGACCACTCTGTTTTCGACCACAGTGTTTCTGACCACCGCGTTTCTGACTAGTGTGTTTCTGACCATTGTATTTCTGCCCACTGTGTTTCTGACCAGTGTGCCTCTGACCAGTGTGTTTGTGACCACAGTGTTTCTGACCACGATGTTTATGACCACTGTAATTCTGATCATTGTGTTTATGACCACTTTGTGTCTGACCAATGTGTTTGTGACCAGTGTGTTTTGGACCACTGTGTTTCTTACCAGTGTGTTTCTAACCAGTGTGTTTCGGACCACTGTGTTTCTGGCCAGTTTGTTTCTGACCACTGTGTTTCTCACCTGTTTGTTTCTGACCTCGGATTTTCTGACCAGTGTGTTTATGACCACTGTGTTTGTGACCAGTGCCTTTCTGACCACTGTGTTTCTTACCACTACGTTTCTGACTAGCGTGTTTCTGACCACTGTGTTTCTGACCACTGTGTGTCTGACAAGTGTGTTTCTGACCGTTGTGTTTCTGACCACTTTGTTTCTGAACACTCTGTTTCTAACCAGTGTGTTTCTGACCAGTGTGTTTCTGAGCACTGTGTTTCTGACCACTTTGTTTGTGACCACTGTGTTTCTGACCAGTGTGTTTCTGACCACTGTGTTTCTGACTACCGTGTTTATGACCACTCCATTTCTGACCACTATGTTTATGACCATTGTGTTTATAACCACTGTGCTTCTCACCAGTGCGTTTTTGACCAGTGTGCTTGTGACCACTGTGCTTCTTACATTTGTGTTCTGTCCAGTGTTTTTCTGACCACTGTGTTTCTGACCACTGTCCTTGTGACCACTGTGTTTCTTACCACTGTGTCTATGACCACTGTGTTTCTGACCAGTGCGTTTCTGACCACTTTGTTTCTGACCACTGTGTTTCTAACCACTGGGTTTCTGACCAGGATGTTTTTGACCACTGTGTTTCTGACCACTGTGTTTTTGACCAGAGTGTTTCTGACCACTGTGTTTCTGACCAGTGTGTTTCTGACCACAGTGTTTCTGACTGGTGTGTTTCTGACCACTGTGTTTCTGACCACTGTGTTTCTGACCACTGTGTTTCTGATGAGTGTGTTTCTGCCCAGCGTGTTTCCGACCACTGTCATTCTGACCAGTGTGTTTCTGACCAGTGTGCTTCTGACCACTGTGTTTCTGACCAGTGTGTTGACCGCTGTGTTGTTTCTGACCAGTGTGTTTCTGACCACTGTGTTTCTGATGAGTGTGTTTCTGCCCAGCGTGTTTCCGACCACTGTCATTCTGACCAGTGTGTTTCTGACCAGTGTGCTTCTGACCACTGTGTTTCTGACCAGTGTGTTTCTGACCACTGTGTTTCTGACCGCTGTGTTTCTGACCGGTGTGTTTCTGACCAGTGTGTTCCTGACCACTGTGTTCCTGACCACTGTGTTTCTGGCCAGTGCCATCTGACCACTGTGTTTCTGACCAGTGTGTTTCTGACCAGTGTGTTTCTGACCACTGTTCTTCTGAACACCGTGTTTCTGAACACTGTGTTTCTGACCACTGTGTTTATGACCACTGTGTTTCTGACCACTGTGTTTCTGACCAGTGTCTTTCTAACCAGTGTGTTTGTGACCACTGTGTTTCTTACCACTGTGTTTCTGACCACTGTGTTTCTGACCACTGTGTTTCTGACCAGTGTGTCTCTGACCACTGTGTTTTTGACGACTGTGTTTCTGACCACTGGGTTTGTGACCAGTGTATTTCTGACCAGTGTGTTTCTGACCACTGTGTTTCTGACCAGTGTGTTTCTGACCACTGTGTTTCTTACCGGTGTGTTTCTGACGACTGTGTTTCTGACCAGTGTGTTTCTGACCACTGTGCTTCTGACCAGAGTGTTTCTGACCACTGTGTTTCTGAGCACTGTGTTTCTGACCACTGTGTTTCTGACAAATGTGTTTCTGACCATTGTGTTTCTGACCACTGTGTTTCTGATCACTGTGTTTCTGACCACTGTGATTCTGACCAGTGTGTTTCTGGCCACTGTGTTTCTGACCACTGTGTATCTGCACAGTGGGTTTCTGATCAACGTGTTTCCGACCACTGTGTTTCTGACCAGTGTGTTTCTGGCCAGTGTGCTTCTGACCACTGTGTTTCTGACCAGTGGCTTTCCGACCACTGCGTTTCTGACCACTGTGTTTCTGATCACAGTGTTTCTGACCAGTGTGCCTCTGACCAGTGTGTTTCTCATCACCGTGTTTTTGAACACTGTGTTTATGACCACTGTGTTTCTGACCAATGTGTTTCTGACCAGTGTGTTTCTGACCACTGTGTTTCTGACCACCGTGTTTGTGACCAGTGTGTTTCTAACCAGTGTGTTTTGGACCAGTGTGTTTCTGACCTCTGTGTTTCTGACTACTGTGTTTCTGACCACTGTGTTTCTCACCTATGTATTTCTGACCAGTGTGTTTGTGACCACTGTGTTTCTGACCACTGTGTTTCTGACCACAACGCTTCTGACTAGCGTGTTTCAGACCATCGTGTTTCTGACCACTGTGCCTCTGACTAGTGTGTTTCTGACCACTGTGTTTCTGACCACTGTGTATCTGACCACTTTGTTTCTGACCACTGTGTTTCTGACCACTTTGTTTCTAACCAGTGTGTTTTTGACCAGTGTGTTTCTGACCACTGTGTTTTTGACCACTATGTTTCTGACCAGTGTGTTCCTGACCACTGTGTTTGTGACCAGTGTGTTTCTGACCACTGTGTTTTTGACCACTATGTTTCTGACCAGTGTGTTCCTGACCACTGTGTTTGTGACCAGTGTGTTTCTAATGTGTGTTTCTGACCACTGTGTTTCTGACCAGTGTGTTTTTGACCAGTGTGTTTCTGACCACTGTGTTTCTGACCAGTGTGTCTCTTACCACTGTGTTTCTAACCAGTGCGTTTCTGACCAGTGTGTTTCTGACCACTGTGTTTCTTACCACCGTGTTTCTGACCACTGTGTTTCTGACCACTGTGTTGTTGACCACTGTGTTTCTCACCACTGTGTTTCGGACCACTGTGTTTCTGACCAGTGTGTTTCTGACCAGTGTGTTTCTGACCACTTTGTTTCTGACCACTGTGTTTCTGAGCACAGTGTTTCTGACCACTGTGTTTCTGCCAATTGTGTTTCTATCCACTGTGTTTCTGACCAGCATGTTTCTGACCACTGTGTTTCTGACCAGTGTGTTTCTGACCACTTTGTTTCTGACCACTGTGTTTCTGAGCACAGTGTTTCTGACCACTGTGTTTCTGCCAATTGTGTTTCTATCCACTGTGTTTCTGACCAGCATGTTTCTGACCACTGTGTTTCTGACCAGTGTGTTTCTGACCAGTGTGATCTGACCACTGTGTTTCTGACCAGTGTGTTTCTGACCACTGTGCTTCTGACCACCGTGTTTCTGACCACTTTGTTTATGACCACTGTGTTTCTGACCACTGTGTTTCTGACCACTGTGTTTCTGACTAGTGTCTTTCTGACTAGTGTATTTCTGACCAGTGTGTTTTTGACCAATGTGTTTCTGACCACTCTGTTTTTGACCACTGCGTTTCTGACCAATGTGTTTCTGACCAACGTGTTTTTGACCAGTGTGTTTCTAACCACTATGTTTCTGACCACTGTGTTTCTGACCAGTGTGTTTCTGACCACTATGTTTCTGACTACTGTGTTTCTATCCACTTTATTTCCGACCAGTGTGTTTCTGACCACTGTGTTTTTTATCACTGTGTTTCCGACCAGAGTGATATGACCACTGTGTTTCTGACCAGTGTGTTTCTCACCAGTGTGTTTCTGACCACTGTGCTTCTGACCACTGTGTTTCTGAACACTGTGTTTCTGACCACTGTGTTTATGACCACTGTGTTTTTTACCACTGTGTTTCTGACCAGTGTCTTTCTGACCAGTGTGTTTGTGACAACTGTGTTTCTTACAAGTGTGTTTCTGACCTGTGTGTTTCTGACCACTGTGTTTCTGACCAGTGTGTTTCTGACCAGTGTGCCTCTGACCAGTGAGTTTCTGACCACTGTGTTTCTGACCACTGGGTTTCTGACCAGTGTGTTTCTGACCACTGTGTTTCTGACCGGTGTGTTTCTGACCAGTGTGTTTCTGACCAGTGTGTTTCTGACCACTGTGTTTCTGACGAGAGTGTTTCTGACCACTGTGTTTCTGACCATTGTGTTTCTGACCAGTGTGTTTCTGACAAATGTGTTTCTGACCACTGTGTTTGTGACCACTGTGTTTCTGACCACTGTGTTTCTTACCACAGTGTTTCTGACCATTGTGTTTTTGACCACTGTGCTTCTGACCACTGTGTTTCTCACCCCTGTGTTTCTAACCAGTGTGTTTCTGACCACTGTGTTTCTGACCAGTGTGTTTCTGACCAGTGTGTTTCTGACCACTGTGTTTCTGACGAGAGTGTGTCTGACCCGTGTGTTTCTGACCACTGTGTTTCTGACCAGTGTGTTTCTGACCTCTGTATTTCTGACCAGTGTGTTTCTGACCACTGTGTTTCTGACCACTGTGTTTCTAATGTGTGTTTCTGACCACTGTGTTTCTTACCAGTGTGTTTCTGACCAGTGTGTGTCTGACCACTGTGTTTCTGACCCGTGTGTTTCTTACCACTGTGTCTCTAACCAGTGTGTTACTGACCAGTGTGTCTGTGACCACTGTGTTTCTTACCACTGTGTTTCTGACCACCATGTTCCTGACCACTGTGTTTCTCGCCGCAGTGTTTCGGACCACTGTGTTTCTGACCATTGTGTTTCTGACCACTGTGTTTCTGACCACTGTGTTTCTGACCACTGTGTTTCTGAGCACAGTGTTTCTGACCACAGTATTTCTGACTATTGTGTTTCTATCCACTGTGTTTCTGACCAGCGTGTTTCTGACCACTGTGTTTCTGACCAGTGTGTTTCTGACCAGTGTGATCTGACCACCATGTTTCGAACCAGTGTGTTTCCGACAAGTGTGTTTCTGACCACTGTGCTTCTGACCACTGTGTTTCTGACCAGTGTGTTTGTGACCACTGTGTTTCCGACCACTGTGTTTCTTACCACTGTGTTTCTGACCACTGTGTTTCTGACCAGTGTGTTTCTGACCAGTGTGTTTCTGACCACTGTGTTTCTGACCACTGTGTTTCTGACCAGTGTGTTTCTGACCAGTGTGTTTCTGACCACTGTGTTTCTGACCAATGTGTTTCAAACCACAGATTTCTGACCAGTGTGTTTCTGACCACTGTGTTTCTGACCACTGTGTTTCTGACCAGTGTGCTTCTGATCACTGTGTTTCTGACCAGCGTGTTTCTGACCACTGTGTTTCTGACCAGAGTGTTTCTGAACACTGTGTTTCTGACCACTGTTCTTCTGACCAGTGTGTTTCTGACCAATGTGTTTCTGACCATTGAGTTTCTGACCACTGTGTTTCTTGCCACTGTGTTTCTGACCACTGTGTTTCTGACCAGTGTGTTTCTGACCCCTGTGTTTCTGACCAGTGTGTTTCTGACCGGTGTGTTTCTGACCACTGTGTTCCTGACCAGTGGGTGTCTGATGAGTGTGTTTCTGACCAGTGTGTTTTTGACCACTGTGTTTCTGACCATTGTGTTTCTGACCACTGTGTTTCTGACCAGTGTGTTTCTGACCAGTGCGTTTCTGACCACTGTGTTTCTGACCAGTGGGTGTCTGATGAGTGTGTTTCTGACCAGTGTGTTTTTGACCACTGTGTTTCTGACCATTGTGTTTCTGACCACTGTGTTTCTGACCAGTGTGTTTCTGACCAGTGCGTTTCTGACCACTGTGTTTCTGATCACTGTGTTTCTGACCACTGTGTTTCTGACCACTGTGTTTCTGACCACTGGGTTTCTGACCAGTGTGTTTCTGACCAGTGTCTTTCTGACCACTGTGTTTCTGACCCCCGTGTTTCTGACCAGTGTGTTTCTGACCACTGGGTTTCTGACCAGTGTGTTTCTGACCAGTGTCTTTCTGACCACTGTGTTTCTGACCCCCGTGTTTCTGACCAGTGTGTTTCCGACCACTGTGTTTCTGACCAGTGGGTTTCTTACCAGTGTGTTTTTTGACCGCTGTGTTTCTGACCACCGTGTTTCTGACCACTGGGCTGCTGACCAGTGTGTTTCTGACAACCGTGTTTCTGACCGCTGTGTTTCTGACCACTGTGTTTCTGACTAGTGTGTTTCTGACCACTGTGTTTCTGACCAGTGTGTTTCTGACTACTGTGGTTCTAACCACTGCATTATCGACCAGTGTGCTTATGACCACTGTGTTTCTGACCATTGTGTTTCTGACCACTGTGTTTCTGACCACTGTGTTTCTGACCACAGTGTTTCTGCCCACTGTGTTTCTTACCACAGTGTTTCCGACCATTGGGTTTTTTACCACTGTGCTTCTGACCACTGTGTTTCTTACCCCTGTGTTTCTGACCAGTGTGTTTCTGACCATTGTGTTTCTGACCAGTGTGTTTCTGACCACTGTGTTTCTGACCACTGTGTTTCTGACCAGTGGGTTTCTGACCACTGGGTTTCTGACCAGTGGGTTTCTGACCACTGTGTTTCTGACCAGTGTGTTTCTGACCACTGTGTTTATGACCACTGTGATTTCTACCACTGTGTTTCTTACAACTGTGTTTCTGACCACTGTGTTTCTGACCAGCGTGTTTCTGACGAGTGTTTTTCTGACCAGTGTGTTTCTGACCACCGTGTTTCTGACCACTGTGTTTCTGACCACTGTGTTTCTGACCACTGTGTTTCTTACCACTGTGTTTCTGACCACTGTGTTTCTGACCACCGTGTTTCTGACCACTGTGTTTCTGACCACTGTGTTTCTGACCACTGTGTTTCTTACCACTGTGTTTCTGACCACTGTGTTTCTGACCACTATGTTTCTAACCACTGTGTTTGTGACCAATATGTTTCTGACGAGTGTGTTTCTGACCACTGTGTCTTCTGACCACAGTGCCTCTGACCAGTGTGTTCCTGACCACTGTGTTTCTGACCACTGTGTTTCCGACCAGTGTGTTTCCGACCAGTGTGTTTCTGACCACTGTGTTTCTGACCAGTGTGTTTCTGACCACTGTGTTTCCGACCAGTGTGTTTCTGACCACTGTGTTTCTGACCAGTGTGTTTCTGACCAGTGTGTTTCTGACAACTGTGTTTCCGACCTGTGTTTTTCTGACCAGTGTGTTTCTGACCACTGTGTTTCTGACCCGTGTGTTTCTGACCAGTGTGTTTTTGACCATTCTGTTTCTGACCAGTGTGTTTCTGACCATTGTGTTTCTGACCACTGTGTTTCTGACCAGTATGATTCTGACCACTGTGTTTCTGACCACTGTGTTTCTGACCACTGTCTTTACGACCACTGTGTTTTTGAGCACCGTGTTTCTAACCACTGTGTTTCCGACTGCTGCGTTTCTTACCAGTGTGTTTATGACCAGTGTGTTTCTGACCACTGTGTTTCTGAACACTCTGTTTCTGACCACTGTGTTTCTGACCACTATGTTTCTGAGCACTGTGTTTCTGACCACTGTGTTCCTGACTAGTGTGTTTCTGTCCACTGTGTTTCTGACCACTGTGTTTCTGACTAGTGTGCTTCTGACCAGTGTGTTTCTGACCACTGTGTTTTGTGACCAGTGTGTTTCTGACCCCTGTGTTTCTGACCAGTGTGTGTACCTGGCCACTCTGTTTCTGACCACTGTGTTTTTGACCACTGTGTTTCTGACCAGTGTGTTTCTGACCACTGTGTTTCTGACCCCTGTGTTTCTGACCAGTGTGTTTCTGACCACTGTGTTTTGTGACCAGTGTGTTTCTGACCCCTGTGTTTCTGACCAGTGTGTGTACCTGGCCACTCTGTTTCTGACCACTGTGTTTTTGACCACTGTGTTTCTGACCAGTGTGTTTCGGACCAGTGTGTTTCTGACCAGTGTGTTTCTGACCAATGTGTTTCTGACCACTGTGTTTCTTTCAAGCGTGTTTCTGATCATTGTCTTTCTGACCCCCGTGTTTATGACCGCTGTGTTTCTGACCATTGTGTTTCTCACCACTGTGTTTGTGACCAGTGTGTTTCAGACCAGCGTGGTTTTGACCAGTGTGTTTCTAACCACTGTGTTTTTGACCACTGTGTTTTGGACCACTGTGTTTATGACCAGGGTATTTCTAGCCAGTGTGTTTATGATCTGTGTGTTTCTGACCAGTGTGTTTCTGACCAGTGTGTTTCTGACCAGTGTGTTTCTGAGCAGTGTGTTTCTGACCACTATGTTTCTGACCAGTGTGTTTCTGACCAGTGTGTTTCTGACCAGTGCGTTTCCGACCACTATGTTTCTGACCACTGTGTTTCTGACCACTGTGTTTCATACCAGTGTGTTTCTGACCACTGTCTTTCCGACCACGGTTTTTCTGACCGCTGTGTTCCTGACCACTGTGTTTCTCACCACTGTGTTTCTCTCCAGTGTGTTTCCGACCAGTGTGTTTTTGACCAGTGTGTTGCTAACAACTGTGTTTCTGACCACTGTGTTTCGGACCACTGTGTTTATGACCATGGTGTTTCTAGCCAGTGTATTTCTGATCAGTGTGTTTCTGACCAGTGTGTTTCTGACCAGTGTGTTTCTGAGCACTGTGTTTCTGACCAGTGTGTTTGTGACCACTGTGTTTATGACCGGTCTGTTTCTGACCACTGTGTTTATGACCAGTGTTTCTGAGCAGTGTGTTTATGACCAGTGTGTTTCTGACCGCTGTGTTTCTGACGAGTGTGTTTTTGACCGCTGCGGTTCTGACCAGTGTGTTTCAGACCACTTGGTTTCTAACCAGTGTGTTTCTGACCACTGTGTTTCGAACCAATGTGTTCCTGACCATTGTGTTTCTGACCACTGTGTTTATGACCAGTGTCCCTCTGACAAGTGTATTTCTGACCACTATGTTTCCGACCACTGTGTTTCTGACCAGTGTCCCTCTGACAAGTGTGTTTCTGACCACTGTATTTCTGGCCACTGTGTTTCTGACCGGTTTGTTTCTGACCAGTGTGTTTTTGACCATTGTGTTCATGACCAGTGTGTGTCTGACCACAGTGTTTCTGACCAGTGTGTTTCTGATCGCTGTGTTTCTGACCACTGTGTTTCTGACCTATGTGCTCCTAACCACTGTGTTTCTGACCACGGTGTTTCTGACCACAGTGTTTCTGACCACTTTGTTTCTGACCAGTGTGTATCTGACCATTGCGTTTTTGACCAGTGTGTTTCTGAACTCTGTGTTTCGGACCAATGTGTTTCTGACCATTGTATTTCTGATCGGTGTGTTTCTGACCAATGTGGTTTTGACCACTGTGTATCTGACCAGTGTGTTTCTGACCAGGGTGTTTCTGACAACTGTGTTTCTGACGGGTGTGTTTCTGACTGCTGGGTTTCTGACCACTGTGTTTCTGACCACTGTGTTTCTGACCACTGTGTTTCTGACCCCTGTGTTTCTGACCAGTGTGTTTCTGGCCACTGTGTTTCTGACCAGTGTGTTTCTGACCACTGCGTTTCTGACCAGAGTGTTTCTGACCACTGTGTTTATGACCAGAGTGTTTCTGACCACTAGAATTCTGACAACTCTGTTTCTGACCAGTCTGTTTCTGACCAGTTCGTTTCCGACCACTGTGTTTCTGACCACTTTGTTTCTAACCAGTGTGTTTCTGACCACTGTTTTTCTGACCACTTTATTTCTGACCACTGTGTTTCTGACCATTGTGTCTCTGACCACTGTGTTTCTCACCACTATGTTTCTGCCCAGTGTGTATCTGACCACTGTGCTTCTGACCAGTGTGTTTCTGACCAGTGTGTTTCTGACCAGTGTAGTTCTGACCACCGTGTTTGTGACCAGCGTGTTTCTGACAAGTTTTCTTCTGACCAATGTGTTTCTGACCACTGTGTTTCTGACCACTTTGTTTCTTACCACTGTGTTTCTGACCACTGTGTTTTGGGCCACTGTGTTTCTGACTACTGTGTTTCTGACCAATGTGATTCTGACCACTGCGTTTCTCACCAGTGTGTTTCTGACCAGTGTGTTTTTGACCAGTGTGTTTCTAACCACTATGTCTCTGACTACTGTGTTTCAGACCACTGTACTTCTGACCAGTGTGTTTCTGACCAGTGTGTTTTTGACCAGTGTGTTTCTAACCACTATGTCTCTGACTACTGTGTTTCAGACCACTGTACTTCTGACCAGTGTGTTTCTGACCACTGTATTTCAGAGCAGTGTGTTTCTGACCAGTGTGTTTCTGAGCAGTGTGTTTCTGAATACTGTGTTGTTGACCACTGTGTTTTTGACCAGTGTGTTTCTGACCACTGTGTTTCTTACCAGTGTGTTTCTGACAACTGGGCTTCTGAACAGGGTGTTTTTGACCACTGTGTTTCTGACCTGTGTATTTCTGACCAGTGTGTTTCTGACTTCTGTGCTTCTGACCAGTGTGTTTCTGACTGCAGGGTTTCTGACCACCGTGTTTCTGACCAGAGTGTTTCTGACCAATGTGTTTCTGACCCCTTTGTTTCAGACCAGTGTGTTTCTCACCACTGTGTTTCTGACCAGTGTATTTCTGACCACTGGGTTTCTGACCAGTGTATTTCTGACCACTGTGTTTCTGACTAGTGTGTTTCTGACCACTGTGTGTCTTACCAGTGTGTTTCTGACCAGTGTGTACCTGACCAGTGTTATTCTGACCACTGTGTTTATGATCACTGTGCTTCTGACCATTGTCTTTCTGACCAGTGTGTTTCTTACCACTGTGTTTCTGACCAGTGTGTTTCTGACCAGTGTGTTCTGACCACTGTGTTTCCGACCAGTGGTTTTCAGACCAGTTTGTTTTTGACCACTGTGTTTCTGACCACTGTGTTTCTGACCAGTGTGTTTCAGACCAGTGTGTTTCTGACCAGTGTGTTTCTGACCACTGTGTTTCTGACCA
>SZWC01000277.1:20692-33894 GCA_023375785.1 Penium margaritaceum | reverse complement strand
TGGTTCTGACCAGTGTGTTTGTGACCACTGGGTTTCTGACCAGTGTGTTTCTGACCACTGTGTTTCCAACCAATGTGTTCCTGACCATTGTGTTTCTGACCACTGTGTTTCTGACCAGTGTCCCTCTGACAAGTGTATTTCTGACGAGTGTGTTTCTGACAACTGTGTTTCTTACCAGTGTGTTTCTGACTGCTGGGTTTCTGACCACTATGTTTTTTACCACAGTGTTTCTGACCACTGTGTTTCTGACCATTGTGTTGCTGGCTACTGAGTTTCTGACCAGTGTGTATCTGACCTATGTGTTTCTGATCAATGTGTTTCTGACCACTGTATTTCTGACAACTGTGTTTCTGACCACTGTGTTTCTGACCACTGTGCCTCTGACCAGTGTGTGTCTGACCACTGTGTTTCTGACCTCTGTGTCCCTGACCACAGTATTTCTGAATACTGTGTTTCTGTCCACTGTATTTCTGGCCACTGTGTTTCTGACCGGTTTGTTTCTGACCAGCGTGTTTTCGACCACTGTGTTTCTGACCAGTGTGTTTCTGACCACTGTATTTATGACCAGTGTGTTTCTGGACGCTGTGTTTCTGACCACTGTGTTTCTGACATCTGTGCTCCTAACCACTGTGTTTCTGACCACGGTGTTTCTGACCACAGTGTTTCTGACCACTTTGTTTCTGACCAGTGTGTTTCTGACCACTGTGTTTCTGACCACTATGTTTCTGACCACTGTGTTTCTGACCACTATGTTTTTGACGAGTGTGTTTCTGTCCACTGTGTTTCTGACCACAGTGCCTCTGACCAGTGTGTTTCTGACCACTGTGTTTCTGACCACTGTGTTTCTGACCACTGTGTTTCCGACCAGAGTGTTTCCGACCAGTGTGTTTCTGACCACTGTGTTTCTGACCACTGTGTTTCCGACCAGAGTGTTTCCGACCAGTGTGTTTCTGACCACTGTTTTTCTGACCAGTGTGTTTATGACCAGTGTGATTTGACCATTGTGTTTTTGACCAGTGTGTTTCTGACCACTGTGTTTCTGACCACTGTGTTTCTGACCGGTGTGTTTCTGACCTGTGTGTTTCTGACCACTATGTTCCTTACCAGTGTGTTTGTGACCATTGTGTTTCTGACCAGTGTGTTTCTGACCAGTATGATTCTGACCACTGTGTTTCTGACCACTGTGTTTCTCACCACTGTGTTTTCGACCATTGTGTTTCTGAGCACTGTGCCTCTAACCACTGTGTTTCTGACCACTGTGTTTCTGACCACTGTGTTTCTCACCACTGTGTTTTCGACCATTGTGTTTCTGAGCACTGTGCCTCTAACCACTGTGTTTCTGACCACTGTGTTTCTGACCAGTGTGTTTATGACCAGTGTGTTTATGACCACTGTGTTTCTGACCCCCGTGTTTCTGACCAGTGTGTTTCCGACCACTGTGTTTCTGACCAGTGTGTTTTTGACCAGTGTGTTTCTGACCGCTGTGTTTCTGACCACTGTGTTTCTGACCACTGTATTTCTGACCAGTGTGTTTCTGACCACCGTGTTTCTGACCACTGTGTTTCTGACCATTGTGTTTCTGACCAGTGTGTTTCTGACCACTGTGTTTCTGACCAGTGTGTTTCTGACTAATGTGTTTCTGACCACTGTATAATCGACCAGTGTGCTTATGACCACTGTGTGTCTGACCGTTGTGTTTATGACCACTGTGTTTCTGTCCACTGTGTTTCTGACCACTGTGTTTCTGACCACTGTGTTTCTTACCACAGTGTTTCTGACCATTGTGTTTTTGACCACTGTGCTTCTGACAACTGTGTTTCTCACCCCTGTGTTTCTGACCAGTGTGTTTCTGACCACTGTGTTTCTGACCAGTGTGTTTCTGACCACTGTGTTTCTGACGAGAGTGTTTCTGGCCCGTGTGTTTCTGACCACTGTGTTTCTGACCACTGTGTCTCTGACCACGGGGTTCCTGACTAGTGTGTTTCTGACTACTGTGTTTTTAACCACTGTGTTTCTGACCAATGTGCTCTGACCACTGTGAGTCTGACCAGTGTGTTTCTGACCACTGTGTTTCTGACCAGTGTGTTTCGGACCAGTGAGTTTCTGACCACTGTGTTTCTGAACACTGTGTTTCAAACGAGTGTGTTTCTGACCCGTGTGTTTCTGACTACCGTGTTTCTGACCACTGTGTGTTCTGACCACTGTGTTTCTGACCACCGTGTTTCTGACCAGTGTGTTTCTGAACAGTGCGTTTGTGATCAGTGTGTTTCTGACCAGTGTGTTTCTGACTAGTGTGTTTTTGACCAGTGTGTTTCTGAACAGTGCGTTTGTGATCAGTGTGTTTCTGACCAGTGTGTTTCTGACTAGTGTGTTTTTGACCAGTGTGTTTCTGACCATTGAGTTTCTGACCACTGTGTTTCTGACCACTATGTTTCTGACTACTGTGTTTAAGACCATTGTGTTTCTGGCCAGTGTGTTTCTGACTACTATGTTTCTGACCACTGTGTTTCTGACCACTGTGTTTCTGACTACTGTCTTTCTGACCACTGTGTTTCTGTGCACTGTGTTTTTGACCACTGTGTTTCTGACCACTATGTTTCTGACCAGTGTGTTTCTCACCGGTGTGTTTCTGCCCACTGTGTTTCTGACCATTGTCTTTCTGACCACCGTGTTTCTGACCAGTGTGTTTATGACCAGTGTGTTTCTGACCAGTGTGTTTCTGACCACTGTGTTTCTGACCATTGTCTTTCTGACCACCGTGTTTCTGACCAGTGTGTTTATGACCAGTGTGTTTCTGACCAGTGTGTTTCTGACCACTGTGAGTCTGACAGCTGTGTTTCTGACCAGCGTGTTTCTGACCACTGTGTTTATAACCACTGTGTTTCTGACCACTGTCTTTCTGACCAATGTGTTTCTGACCACTATGTTTCTGACAACTGTGTTTCTGACCACCGTGTTTCTGACCAGTGTATTTCTGACCACTGTGTTTCTGACCACCGTGTTTCTGACCAGTGTATTTCTGACCACTGTGTTCTTGACCATTGTATTTCTGACCACTGTGTTTCTGACCACTTTGTTTCAGACCTCTGTGTTTCTGACCACTGTGTTTCTAGCCAGTGTGTTTCTCACCAGTGTGTTTCTGACCACTGTGTTTCTGACCACTGTGTTTCTGACCACGGTGTTTCTGACCACTGTGTTTCTGACCCCTGTGTTTCTGACCAGTTTGTTTCTGACCATTGTGTTTCTGACCAGTGTGTTTCTGACCACTGTGTTTCTGACCACTGGGTTTCTGACCAGTGTGTTTCTGACCACTGTGTTTCTGATCACTGTGTTTCTGACCACTGGGTTTCTGACCAGTGTGTTTCTGACCACTGTGTTTCTGACCAGTGTGTTTCTGACCACTGTGTTTCTGACCACTGTATTTCTGACCAGTTTGCTTCCGACCACTGTGTTTCTGACTATTGTGTTTCTGACCACTGTGTTTCTGACCACCGTGTTTCTGAACACTGTGTTTCTGACCACTGTGTGTATGACCACTGTGTTTCTGACCACAGTGTTTCTGACCATTGTGTTTATGACCACTGTGCTTCTAACCATTGTGTTCCTGAACACTGTTTCTGACCACTGTGTTTCTGACCCCTGTGTTTCTGACCATTTTGTTTCTGACTAGTGTGTTTCTGATCACTCTGTTTCTGATCACTACGTTTCTGATCACTGTAGTTATGACCACTGTGTTTCTGTCCCATGTGTTTCTGACTACTGTGTTCTTGACCATTGTGTTTCTGAACTGTGTTTCTGACCAATGTGTTTCTGACCACTGTGTTTCTGTCCCATGTGTTTCTGACTACTGTGTTCTTGACCATTGTGTTTCTGAACTGTGTTTCTGACCAATGTGTTTCTGACCAGTGTGTTTCTGACCAGTGTGTTTCTAACCACTGTGTTTCTGACCATTGTGTTTCTGACCACTCTGTTTCTGACCAGTGTGTTTCTACCAGTGAGTTTATGACCACTGTGTTTCGGACCACTGTATTTCTGACCACTGTGTTTCTGAGCACTGTGTTTCTGACGACTGTGTTTGTGACCAATGTGTTTCTGACCAGTGTGTTTCTGACTACTGTGTTTCTGACCACTCTGTTTGTGACCACTGTGTTTCTGACCACTGTGTTTCTGACCAGTGTGTTTCTGACTACTGTGTTTCTGACCATTGTGTTTCTGACCACTGTGTTCCTGACTACTGTCTTCCTGACCACTGTGTTTATGACCACTGTGTTTTTGACCACTGTGTTTCTGACCACTGTGTTTCTGACCAGTGTGTTTCTGACCAGTGTGTTTCTGACTACTGTGTTTCTGACCATTGTGTTCCTGACCATTGTGTTTCAGACCATCGTGTTTCTGACCAGTGTGTTTCCGACCAGTGTGTTCCTGATTTTTGTGTTTCTGACCACTATGTTTATGACCACTGTGTTTCTGACCAGCGTGTTTTTTACCACTGTGTTTGTAACCACTGTGTTTCTGACCACTGTCTTTCTGACCAATGTGTTTCTGACCACTGTATTCCTGACCACTGTGTTTCTGACCACTTTGTTTCTGACCAGTGTATTTCAAACCAGTGTGTTTCTGACCACTGTATTTCTGACCACTGTGTTTCTGACCATTGTGTTTCTGACCTCTGTGTTTATGACCACTGTGTTTCTGACCAGTGTGTTTCTGACCACTGTGTTTCTGACCACTGTGTTTCTGACCACTGTGTTTCTGACCATTGTGTTTCTGACCACTGTGTTCCTGACCACTGTGTTTCTGACCACTGTGTTTCTGACCAGAGTGTTTCTGACCACTGTGTTTTTGACCAGTATGTTTCTGACCACTGTGATTCTGACCCGTGTGTTTCTGACCAGTGTGTTTCTGACCAATGTGTTTCTGTGAAGAGTGTTTCTAACCAGTGTGTTTATGAGCAATGTGTTCATGACCACTACGTCTCTGACCACTGGGTTTCTGACCAGAGTGTTTCTTACTACTGTGTTTCTGACCACTGTGTTTCTAACCAGTGTGTTTCTGACCACTTTGATTATGACCACTGTGTTTCTGACCAGTGTGTTTCTTACTACTGTGTTTCTGACCACTGTGTTTCTAACCAGTGTGTTTCTGACCACTTTGATTATGACCACTGTGTTTCTGACCACTGTGTTTCTGACCAGTGTGTTTCTGACCACTGTGTTTCTGACATTTTTGTTTCTGACTAGTGTGTTTCTGACCACTGTGTTTCTGATCACTGTGTTTATGACCAATGTGTTTCTGACCCGTGTGTTTCTGACTACTGTGTTTTTTAACACTGTCTTTCTGAACTGTGTTTCTGACCACTGTGTTTCTGACCAGTGTGTTTCTGACCAGTATGTTTCTGACCACTGTGTTTTTGACTAGTGTATTTCTGACCACTGTGTTTCTTACCAGTGTGTTTCTGACCAGTGAGTTTCTGACCACTGTGTTTCTGACCACTATGTTTCTGACCAGTATGTTTTTGACCAGTGTGTTTCTCACCACCGTGTTTCTGACCAGTGTGTTTCTGACCTGTGAGTTTCTGACCACTGTGTTTCAGACCACTATGTTTCGGACCAATGTGTTTCTGACCAGTGTGTTTCTGACCAGTGTGTTTCTGACCAATGTGTTTCTGACCACTGTGTTTCTGACCATTGTGTTTCTGACCATGTTCTTTCTGACCACTGTGTTTCTTACCAGTGTGTTTATGACCAGTGTGTTTCTGACCAGTGTGTTTCTGACCAATGTGTTTCTGACCACTGTGTTTCTGACCATTGTGTTTCTGACCATGTTCTTTCTGACCACTGTGTTTCTTACCAGTGTGTTTATGACCAGTGTGTTTCTGACCAGTGTGTTTCTGACCACTTTGTTTCTGACCACTTTGTTTCTGACCAGCGTGTTTTTGACCATTGTGTTTCTGACCACCGTGTTTCTGACCACTGTCTTTCTGACCAATGTGTTTCTGACCACTGTGTTTCTTACCACCGTGTTTCTGACCACTGTGTTTCTGACCAGAGTGTTTCTGACCACTGTGTTTTTGACCAGTGTGTTTCTGACCACCGTGTTTCTGACCACTGTGTTTCTGACCAGAGTGTTTCTGACCACTGTGTTTTTGACCAGTGTGTTTCTGACCACCGTGTTTCTGACCACTGTGTTTCTGACCAGAGTGTTTCTGACCACTGTGTTTTTGACCAGTGTGTTTCTGACCACCGTGTTTCTGACCACTGTGTTTCTGACCAGAGTGTTTCTGACCACTGTGTTTTTGACCAGTGTGTTTCTGACCACCGTGTTTCTGACCACTGTGTTTCTGACCAGAGTGTTTCTGACCACTGTGTTTTTGACCAGTGTGTTTCTGACCACCGTGTTTCTGACCACTGTGTTTCTGACCAGAGTGTTTCTGACCACTGTGTTTTTGACCAGTGTGTTTCTGACCACCGTGTTTCTGACCACTGTGTTTCTGACCAGAGTGTTTCTGACCACTGTGTTTTTGACCAGTGTGTTTCTGACCACCGTGTTTCTGACCACTGTGTTTCTGACCAGAGTGTTTCTGACCACTGTGTTTTTGACCAGTGTGTTTCTGACCACCGTGTTTCTGACCACTGTGTTTCTGACCAGAGTGTTTCTGACCACTGTGTTTTTGACCAGTGTGTTTCTGACCACCGTGTTTCTGACCACTGTGTTTCTGACCAGAGTGTTTCTGACCACTGTGTTTTTGACCAGTGTGTTTCTGACCACCGTGTTTCTGACCACTGTGTTTCTGACCAGAGTGTTTCTGACCACTGTGTTTTTGACCAGTGTGTTTCTGACCACCGTGTTTCTGACCACTGTGTTTCTGACCAGAGTGTTTCTGACCACTGTGTTTTTGACCAGTGTGTTTCTGACCACCGTGTTTCTGACCACTGTGTTTCTGACCTGTGTGTTTCTGACCACTGCGTTTCTGACCACTGTGTTTCTGACCACTGTCTTCCTGATCACTGTGTTTCTGACCAGTGTGTTTCAAACGTTTGTGTTTCTGAACAGTTTGTTTATGACCACTGTGTTTCTGACCATTGTGTTTCCGAACATTGTGTTTGTTACCACTGTGTTTCTGACCAGTGTGTTTCTGACCTGTGTGATTCTGACCACTGTGTTTCTGACCACTGTGTTTCTGACCACTGTGTTTCTGACCAGGGTGTTTCTGACCACTATGTTTCTGGCCACTGTGTTTTTGACCACTGTCTTTTTGACCAATGTGTTTCTGACCACCGTGTTCCTGACCACAGTGTTTCTGACCAGTGTGTTTCTGACTTGTGTGTTTCTGACCAGTTTGTTTCTTACCCGTGTGTTTCTTACCACTTTGTTTCTGACCACTCTGCTTCCGACCACTGTATTTCTGACCAGTGTGTTTCTGACCACTGTGTTTCTGACCACTGTGTTTTTGACCACAGTGTCTCGGACCGCAGTGTTTCTTACCACTGTGTTTTTGACCACTGTGTTTCTCACCACTGTGTTTCTGACCACTGTGTTTGTGACCACTGTGTTTCTGACCACTGTATTTCTGACTACTGTGTTTCTGACCAGTGTGTTTCTGACCAGTGTGTTTCTGACCACAGTGTTTCTGACCACTGTGTTTCTGACCAATGTGTTTCTGACCAGTGTGTTTCTGACGATTGTGTGCTTGACCAGTGTGTTTCTAAGCAGTTTGTTTCTGGCCAGTGTGTTTCTGACCAGTGTGTTTCTGACCACTGTGTTTCTGACCACTTTTTTTCTGACCACTGTGTTTCTGACCAGTGTGTATCTGACCACTGCGTTCCTGACCACGGTGTATCTGACCACTGTGTTTCTGACCACTGTGTTTCTGACCACTTTTTTTCTGACCACTGTGTTTCTGACCAGTGTGTATCTGACCACTGCGTTCCTGACCACGGTGTATCTGACCACTGTGTTTCTGACCACTGTGTTTGTGAATACTGTGTTTCTGACCACTGTGTTTCTGACCAGTGTCTTTCTGACCAGTGTTTTTCTGACCACTGTGTTTCTGACCAGTGTGTTTCTGACCACTGTGTTTGTGACCAGTGTGTTTCTGACCGGTGTGTTTCTGACCACTGTGTTCCTGACCACTGTGTGTCTAATGAGTGTGTTTCTGACCAGTGTGTTTTTGACCACTGTGTTTCTGACCATTGTGTTTCTGACCACTGTGTTTCTGACCAGTGTGTTTTTGACCAGTGTGTTTCTGACCACTGTGTTTCGGACCACTGTGTTTCTGACCACAGTGTTTCTGACAACTGTGTTTCTGACCACTGGGTTTCTGACCAGTGTGTTTCTGACCAGTGTCTTTCTGACCACTGTGTTTCTGACCCCCGTGTTTCTGACCAGTGTGTTTCCGACCACTGTGTTTCTGACCAGTGTGTTTCTGACCAGTGTGTTTCTGACCACTGTGTTTCTGACCACTGTGTTTCTGACCACTGGATCTCTGACCAGTGTGTTTCTGACCACCGTGTTTCTGACCACTGTGTTTCTGACCACTGTGTTTCTGACCAGTGTGTTTCTGACCACTGTGTTTCTGACCAGTGTGTTTCTGACTACTGTGTTTCTGACCACTGTGTTTCTGACCAGTGTGTTTCTGACCACCGTGTTTCTGACCACTGTGTTTCTGACCACTGTGTTTCTGACCAGTGTGTTTCTGACCACTGTGTTTCTGACCAGTGTGTTTCTGACTACTGTGTTTCTGACCACTGTGTTATTGACCAGTGTGCTTATGACCACTGTGTTTCTGACCATTGTGTTTCTGACCACTGTGTTTCTGTCCACTGTGTTTCTGACCACTGTGTTTCTAACCACTGTGTATCTTACCACAGTGTTTCTGGCCATTGTGTTTTTGACCACTGTGCTTCTGACCACTGTGTTTGTCACCCCTGTGTTTCTGACCAGTGTGTTTCTGACCACTGTGTTTCTGACCAGTGTGTTTCTGACAAGTGTGTTTCTGACCACTGTGTTTCTGACCACTGTGTTTCTAACCAGTGTGTTTCTCACCAGTGTGTTTCTGACCACTGTGTTTCTGACCAGTGTGTTTCTGACCACTGTGTTTCTGACAACTGTGTTTCTGACCCCTGTGTTTCTGATCAGTTGGTTTCTGACCATTGTGTTTCTGACCAGTGTGTTTCTGACCAGTGTGTTTCTGACCACTGTGTTTCTGGCCACTGTGTTTCTGACCCCTGTGTTTCTGATCAGTTGGTTTCTGACCATTGTGTTTCTGACCAGTGTGTTTCTGACCAGTGTGTTTCTGACCACTGTGTTTCTGGCCACTGTGTTTCTGACCACTGGGTTTCTGTCCAGTGTGTTTCTGACCACTGTTTTTCTGACCAGTGTGTTTCTGACCACTGTGCTTCTGACCAGTGTGTTTCTGACCACTGTGTTTCTGACCACTGTATTTCCGACCAGTTTGCTTCCGACCACTGAGTTTCTGACCATTGTGTTTCTGACCACTGTGTTTCTGACCACTGTGTTTCTGAGTACTGTGTTTCTGACCACTGTGTGTATGACCACTGTGTTTCTGACCACAGTGTTTCTGACCATTGTGTTCATGACCACTGTGCTTCTAACCATTGTGTTTCTGAACACTGTGTTTCTGACCACTGTGTTTCTGACCCCTGTGTTTCTGACCATTTTGTTTTTGACTAGTGTGTTTCTGATCACTGTAGTTATGACCACTGTGTTTCTGTCCCGTGTGTTTCTGACTACTGTGTTTTTGACCATTGTGTTTCTGAACTGTGTTTCTGACCAATGTGTTTCTGACCAGTGTGTTTCTGACCAGCGTGTTTCTGACCACTGTGTTTCTGACCAGTGTGTTTCTGACCACTCTGTTTCTGACCAGTGTGTTTCTACCAGTGAGTTTATGACCACTGTGTTTCTGACCACTGTATTTCTGACCACTGTGTTTCTGACCAGTGTGTTTCTACCAGTGAGTTTATGACCACTGTGTTTCTGACCACTGTATTTCTGACCACTGTGTTTCTGACCACTGTGTTTCTGACGACTGTGTTTGTAACCAGTGTGTTTCTGACCAGCGTGTTTCGGACTACTGTGTTTCTGACCACTCAGTTTGTGACTACTGTGTTTCTGACCACTGTCTTTCTGGCCACTATGTTTCTGACCACTGTGTTTCTGACCATGGTGTTTCTGACCACTGTGTTTCTGACCACTGTGTTTCAAACGAGTGTGTTTCTGACCCGTGTGTTTCTGACTACCGTTTTTCTGACCACTGTGTTTCTGACCACTGTATTTCTGACCACCGTGTTTCTGACCAGTGTGTTTCTGAACAGTGCGTTTGTGATCAGTGTATTTCTCACCAGTGTGTTTCTGACCACTGTGTTTCTGACCAGTGTGTTTCTGACCAGTGAGTTTCTGACCACTGTGTTTCTGACCACTATGTTTCTGACCACTGTGTTTAAGACGACTGTGTTTCTGACCAGTGTGTTTCTGACCACTGTGTTTCTGACGACTGTGTTTCTGACGACTGTGTTTCTGACGACTGTGTTTCTGACCACCGTGTTTCTGACCACTGTGTTTCTGACTACTGTGTTTCTGACCATTGTGTTTCAGACCATCGTGTTTCTGACCAGTGTGTTTCCGACCAGTGTGTTTCTGATTAGTGTGTTTCTGACCACTATGTTTATGACCACTGTGTTTCTGACCAGCGTGTTTTTGACCACTGTGTTTCTGACCACTGTGTTTCTGACCACTCTCTTTCTGACCAATGTGTTTCTGACCACTGTATTCCTGACCACTGTGTTTCTGACCACTGTGTTTCTGACCAGTGTATTTCAAACCAGTGTGTTTCTGACCACTGTATTTCTGACCACTGTGTTTCTGACCACTGTATTTCTGACCACTGTGTTTCTGACCATTGTGTTTCTGACCTCTGTGTTTATGCCCACTGTGTTTCTGACCAGTGTGTTTCTGACCAGTGTGTTTCTGACCAGCGTATTTCTGACCACTATGTGTCTGACCCCTGTGTTTCTGACCAGCGTGTTTCCGATCATTCTGTTTATAACCAGTGTGTTTCTGACCAGTGTGTTTCTGCCCACTGTGTTTCTGACCAGTGTGTTTCTGACCAGTGTGTTTCTGACCACTGTGTTTCTGACCACTGTGTTTCTGACCAGAGTGTTTCTGACCACTGTGTTTTTGACCAGTATGTTTCTGACCACTGTGATTCTGACCCATGTGTTTCTGACCAGTGTGTTTCTGACCACTGTGTTTCTGACCAGTGTGTTTCTTACTACTGTGTTTCTGACCACTGTGTTTCTGACCACTGGGTTTCTGACCAGTGTGTTTCTTACTACTGTGTTTCTGACCACTGTGTTTCTAACCAGTGTGTTTCTGACCACTTTGATTATGACCACTGTGTTTCTGACCACTGTGTTTCTGACCACAGTGTTTCTGACCACTGTGTTTCTGACAATTTAGTTTCTGACTAGTGTGTTTCTGACCACTGTGTTTCTATTACTCTGTTTCTGATCGCTGTGTTTATGACCAATGTGTTTCTGACCCGTGTGTTTCTGACTACTGTGTTTTTGAACACTGTCTTTGTGAACTGTGTTTCTGACCACTGTGTTTCTGACCAGTGTGTTTCTGACCAGTATGTTTCTGACCACTGTGTTTCTGACCACTGTGTTTCTGACCACTGTGTTTCTGACCAGTGTGTTTATGACCAGTGAGTTTCTGACCACTGTGTTTCTGACCACTGTGTTTACGACCACTGTGTTTTTGAACAGTGTGTTTCTGACCATATGTTTTTGACTAGTGTGTTTCTCACCACCGTGTTTCTGACCAGTGTGTTTCTGACCAGTGAGTTTCTGACCACTGTGTTTCAGACCACTATGTTTCGGACCACTGTGTTTAAGACCACTGTGTTTCTGACCACTGTGTTTCAGACCACTATGTTTCGGACCACTGTGTTTAAGACCACTGTGTTTCCGACCAGTGTGTTTCTCACTACTGTGTTTCTGACCACTGTGTTTCTGACCACTGTGTTTCTGACCATTGTGTTTCTGACCATTGTCTTTCTGACCATTTGCTTTATGACCATTGTGGTTCTGACCATTGTCTTTGTGGTCACCATGTTTCTGACCACTGTGTTTTTTACCACTGTGTTTCTGACCACTGTGTTTCTGACCAGTGTGTTTCTCACCAATGTGTTTCTGACCACTGTGTTTCTGACCATTGTGTTTCTGACCATTTGCTTTCTGACCACCGTGTTTCTGACCAGTGTGTTTCTGACCAGTGTGTTTCTGACCAGTGTGTTTCTGACCACTTTGTTTCTAACCACTTTGTTTCTGACCAACGTGTTTTTGACCACTGTGTTTCTGACAACCGTGTTTCTGACCACTGTCTTTCTGACCAATGTGTTTCTGACCACTGTGTTTCTGACCACCATGTTTCTGACCACTGTGTTTATGACCAGTGTGTCTCTGACCAGTGTGTTTCTGACCACTGTATTTCTGACCACTGTGTTTCTGCCCACTGTGTTTCTGACCTCTGTGTTTCTGACCACCGTGTTTCTGACCAGTGTGTTTCTGACCACTGTGTCTATGACCAGTGTGTTTCTGACCACTGTGATTCTGACCAGTGTGTTTCTGACCAGTGTGTTTATGAGCACTATGTTTCTGACAAGAGTGTTTCTAACCAGTGTGTTTCTGACCACTGTGTTTCTGGCCACTGTGTCTCTGACCACTGGGTTTCTGACCAGAGTGTTTCTTGCTACTGTGTTTCTGACCACTGTGTTCCTGACCAGTTTGTTTCTGACCACTTTGATTATCACCACTGTGTTTCTGACCACTGTGTTTCTGGCCACTGTGTCTCTGACCACTGGGTTTCTGACCAGAGTGTTTCTTGCTACTGTGTTTCTGACCACTGTGTTCCTGACCAGTTTGTTTCTGACCACTTTGATTATGACCACTGTGTTTCTGACCACTTTGTTTCTGACCAGTGTGTTTCTGACCATTGTGTTTCTGACCATTTTGTCTCTGACTAGTGTGTTTCTGACCACTGTGTTTCTGACCACTGTGTTTCTGATCACTGTGTTTATGACCACTGTGTTTCTGACCCGCGTGTTTCTGACTACTGTGTTTTTTAACACTGTGCTTCTGAACTGTGTTTCTGACCATTGTGTTTCTGACCAGTGTGTTTCT
>SZWC01000277.1:4589-14877 GCA_023375785.1 Penium margaritaceum | reverse complement strand
TGTGTTTCTGACCAGTGTGTTTCTGACCACTGTGTTTCTGACCAGTGTGTTTCTGACCACTGTGCTTCTGACCAGAGTGTTTCTGACCACTGTGTTTCTGAGCACTGTGTTTCTGACCACTGTGTTTCTGACAAATGTGTTTATGACCATTGTGTTTCTGACCACTATGTTTCTGATCACTGTGTTTCTGACCACTGTGATTCTGACCAGTGTGTTTCTGGCCACTGTGTTTCTGACCGCTGTATATCTGACCAGTGTGTTTCTGACCAGTGTGTTTCTGGCCACTGTGTTTCTGACCGCTGTATATCTGACCAGTGTGTTTCTGACCAACGTGTTTCCGACCACTGTGTTTCTGACCAGTGTGTTTCTGGCCAGTGTGCTTCAGACCACTGTGTTTCTGACCAGTGGCTTTCTGACCAATGCGTTTCTGACCACTGTGTTTCTCACCTATGTATTTATGACCAGTGTGTTTATGACCACTGTGTTTCTGACCACTGTGTTTCTGACCAGTGGCTTTCTGACCAATGCGTTTCTGACCACTGTGTTTCTCACCTATGTATTTATGACCAGTGTGTTTATGACCACTGTGTTTCTGACCACTGTGTTTCTGACCACTACGTTTCTGACTAGCATCTTTCAGACCATCGTGTTTCTGACCACTGTGCCTCTGACTAGTGTGTTTCTGACCACTGTGTTTCTAACCACTGTGTATCTGACCACTGTGTTTCTGACCACTGTGTTTCTGACCACTTTGTTTCTGACCACTGTGTTTTTGACCACTATGTTTCTGACCAGTGTGTTCCTGACCACTGTGTTTCTAACCACTGTGTATCTGACCACTGTGTTTCTGACCACTGTGTTTCTGACCACTTTGTTTCTGACCACTGTGTTTTTGACCACTATGTTTCTGACCAGTGTGTTCCTGACCACTGTGTTTGTGACCAGTGTGTTTCTAATGTGTGTTTCTGACCACTGTGTTTCTTACCAGTGTGTTTCTGACCAGTGTGTTTCTGACCACTGTGTTTCGGACCAGTGTGTCTCTTACCACTGTGTTTCTAACCAGTGCGTTTCTGACCAGTGTGTTTCTGACCACTGTGTTTCGGACCAGTGTGTCTCTTACCACTGTGTTTCTAACCAGTGCGTTTCTGACCAATGTGTTTCTGACCACTGTGTTTCTTACCACTGTGTTTCTGACCACTGTGTTTCCGACCACTGTGTTGTTGACCACTGTGTTTCTCACCACTGTGTTTCTGACCACTGTGTTTCTGACCACTTTGTTTCTGACCAGTGTGTTTCTGAGCACAGTGTTTCTGACCACTGTGTTTCTGCCAATTGTGTTTCTATCCACTGTGTTTCTGACCAGCGTGTTTCTGACCACTGTGTTTCTGAACAGTGTGTTTCTGACCAGTGTGATCTGACCACTGTGTTTCTGAACAGTGTGTTTCTGACCACTGTGCTTCTGACCACCATGTTTCTGACCACTTTGTTTATGACCACTGTGTTTCTGACCACTGTGTTTCTGACCATTGTGTTTCTGACTAGTGTGTCTCTGACTATTGTACTTCTGACCAGTGTGTTTCTGACCACTGAGTTTCTGACCACTCTGTTTTTGACCACTGCGTTCCTGACCAATGTGTTTCTGACCAACGTGTTTTTGACCAGTGTGTTGCTGCCCACTATGTTTCTGACCACTGTGTTTCTGACCAGTGTATTTCTGACCAGTATGTTTCTAACTACTGTGTTTCTATCCACTTTGTTTCCGACCAGTGTGTTTCCGACCACTGTGTTTTTTACCACTATGTTTCTGACCAGAGTGATCTGACCACTGTGTTTCTGACCAGTGTGTTTCTGACCAGTGTGTTTCTGACCACTGTGCTTCTGACCACCGTGTTTCTGAACACTGTGTTTCTGACCACTGTGTTTATGACCAGTGTGTTTCTGACCACTGTGTTTCCGACCACTGTGTTTCTGACCAGTGTCTTTCTGACCAGTGTGTTTGTGGCCACTGTGTTTCTTACAAGTGTGTTTCTGACCAGTGTGTTTCTGAGCACTGTGTTTCTGACCACTGTGCTGCTGACCACTGTGTTTCTTACCACTGTGTTTCTGACCACTGTGTTTCTGACCAGTGAGTTTCTGACCAGTGTGCCTCTGACCAGGGAGTTTCTGACCACTGTGTTTCTGACCACTGGGTTTCTGACCAGTGTGTTTCTGACCACTGTGTTTCTGACCAGTGTGTTTCTGACAAATGTGTTTCTGACCATTGTGTTTCTGACCACTGTGTTTGTGACCATTGTGTTTCTGACCACTGTGTTTCTGACCACAGTGTTTCTTACCACAGTGTTTCTGACCATTGTGTTTTTGACCACTGTGCTTCTGACCACTGTGTTTCTCACCCCTGTGTTTCTGACCAGTTTGTTTCTGACCACTGTGTTTATGACCAGTGTGTTTCTGACCAGTGTGTTTCTGACCAGTGTGTTTCTGACCACTGTGTTTCTGACGAGAGTGTTTCTGACCCGTGTGTTTCTGACTACTGTGTTTCTGACTAGTGTGTTTCTGACCTCTGTATTTCTGACCAGTGTGTTTCTGACCACTGTGTTTCTGACCACTGTGTTTCCGACTAGTGCGTTTCTGACCACTGTGTTTGTGACCACTACGTTTTTGAATAGCGTGTTTCAGACCATCGTGTTTCCGACCACTGTGCCTCTGACCAGTGTGTTTCTGACCACTGTGTTTCTGACCAGTGTGTTTCTAATGTGTGTTTCTGACCACTGTGTTTCTTACCAGTGTGTTTCTGACCAGTGTGTGTCTGACCACTGTGTTTTTTACCAGTGTGTTTCTTACCACTGTGTTTCTAACCAGTGTGTTTCTGACCAGTGTGTCTGTGACCACTGTGTATCTTACCACTATGTTTCTGACCACTGTGTTTCCGACCACCATGTTCCTGACCACTGTGTTTCTCGCCGCAGTGGTTTGGACCACTGTGTTTCTCACCATTGTGTTTATGACCACTGTGTTTCTGACCACTGTGTTTCTGACCACTGTGTTTCTGACCACTGTGTTTCTGACCACAGTGTTTCTGACTATTGTGTTTCTATCCACTGTGTTTCAGACCAGCGTGTTTCTGACCACTGTGTTTCTGACCAGTGTGTTTCTGACCAGTGTGATGTAACCACCGTGTTTCTAACCAGTGTGTTTCTGACCAGTGTGTTTCTGACCACTGTGTTTCTGACCACCGTGTTTCTGACCACTGTGTTTATGACCACTGTGTTTCTGACCACTGTGTTTCTGACCAGTGTGTTTCTGACCAGTGTGTTTCTGACCATGCTGTTTCTGACCAGTGTGTTTCTGACCAGTGTGTTTCTGACCATGCTGTTTCTGACCAGTGTGTTTCTGACCAGTGTGTTTCTGACCATGCTGTTTCTGACCAGTGTGTTTCTGACCAGTGTGTTTCTGACCATGCTGTTTCTGACCAGTGTGTTTCTGACCAGTGTGTTTCTGACCATGCTGTTTCTGACCAGTGTGTTTCTGACCAGTGTGTTTCTGACCATGCTGTTTCTGACCAGTGTGTTTCTGACCAGTGTGTTTCTGACCATGCTGTTTCTGACCAGTGTGTTTCTGACCAGTGTGTTTCTGACCATGCTGTTTCTGACCAGTGTGTTTCTGACCAGTGTGTTTCTGACCATGCTGTTTCTGACCAGTGTGTTTCTGACCAGTGTGTTTCTGACCATGCTGTTTCTGACCAGTGTGTTTCTGACCAGTGTGTTTCTGACCATGCTGTTTCTGACCAGTGTGTTTCTGACCAGTGTGTTTCTGACCATGCTGTTTCTGACCAGTGTGTTTCTGACCAGTGTGTTTCTGACCATGCTGTTTCTGACCAGTGTGTTTCTGACCAGTGTGTTTCTGACCATGCTGTTTCTGACCAGTGTGTTTCTGACCAGTGTGTTTCTGACCATGCTGTTTCTGACCAGTGTGTTTCTGACCAGTGTGTTTCTGACCATGCTGTTTCTGACCAGTGTGTTTCTGACCAGTGTGTTTCTGACCATGCTGTTTCTGACCAGTGTGTTTCTGACCAGTGTGTTTCTGACCATGCTGTTTCTGACCAGTGTGTTTCTGACCAGTGTGTTTCTGACCATGCTGTTTCTGACCAGTGTGTTTCTGACCAGTGTGTTTCTGACCATGCTGTTTCTGACCAGTGTGTTTCTGACCAGTGTGTTTCTGACCATGCTGTTTCTGACCAGTGTGTTTCTGACCAGTGTGTTTCTGACCATGCTGTTTCTGACCAGTGTGTTTCTGACCAGTGTGTTTCTGACCATGCTGTTTCTGACCAGTGTGTTTCTGACCAGTGTGTTTCTGACCATGCTGTTTCTGACCAGTGTGTTTCTGACCAGTGTGTTTCTGACCATGCTGTTTCTGACCAGTGTGTTTCTGACCAGTGTGTTTCTGACCATGCTGTTTCTGACCAGTGTGTTTCTGACCAGTGTGTTTCTGACCATGCTGTTTCTGACCAGTGTGTTTCTGACCAGTGTGTTTCTGACCATGCTGTTTCTGACCAGTGTGTTTCTGACCAGTGTGTTTCTGACCATGCTGTTTCTGACCAGTGTGTTTCTGACCAGTGTGTTTCTGACCATGCTGTTTCTGACCAGTGTGTTTCTGACCAGTGTGTTTCTGACCATGCTGTTTCTGACCAGTGTGTTTCTGACCAGTGTGTTTCTGACCATGCTGTTTCTGACCAGTGTGTTTCTGACCAGTGTGTTTCTGACCATGCTGTTTCTGACCAGTGTGTTTCTGACCAGTGTGTTTCTGACCATGCTGTTTCTGACCAGTGTGTTTCTGACCAGTGTGTTTCTGACCATGCTGTTTCTGACCAGAGTGTTTCTGACCCGTGTGTTTCTGACCACTGTGTTTCTGACCACTGTGTCTCTGACCACTGGGTTCCTGACTAGGGTGTTTCCGACTACTGTGTTTCTAACCACTGTGTTTCTGACCAATGTGTTTCTGACCACTGTGAGTCTGACCAGTGTGTTTCTGACCACTGTGTTTCTGACCAGTGTGTTTCTGACTACTGTGTTTCTGACCACTGTGCTTCTGACCACTGTGTTTGGGAGCACTGTGTTTCTGACCATTTTATTTCTGACTAGTGTGTTTCTGACCACTGTGTTTCTGACCACTGTGTTTCTGACAACTGTGTTTCTGACCATTGTGTTTCTGACCACTGTGTTTCTGACCCGTGTGTTTCTTACTACTGTGTTTCTGACCACTTTGTTTCTGACCACTGTGCTTCTGACCACTGTGTTTCAGACCACGGTGTTTCTGACCAGTGTGTTTCTGACCACTGTGTTTCTGACTAGTGTGTTTCTGATCAGTGAGTTTCTGACCACTGTGTTTCGGAGCACTGTGTTTCTGACCACTGTGGTTCTCACCACCATGTTTCTAAACACTGTGTTTCTGACCAGTGTGTTTCTGACCAGTGTGTTTCTGACCAGTGTGTCTCTGACCACTGTGTTTCTGACCACTGTGGTTCTCACCACCATGTTTCTAAACACTGTGTTTCTGACCAGTGTGTTTCTGACCAGTGTGTTTCTGACCAGTGTGTCTCTGACCACTGTGTTTCCGAGGACTGTGTTTCTGACCACTGGGTTTGTGACCAGTGTATTTCTGACCAGTGTGTTTCTGACCACTGTGTTTCTGACCAGTGTGTTTCTGACCACTGTGTTTCTTACCAGTGTGTTTCTGACCACTGTGTTTCTGACCAGTGTGTTCCTGACCACTGTGTTTCTGACCATTTTATTTCTGACTAGTGTGTTTCTGACCACTGTGTTTCTGACCGCTGTGTTTCTGACCACTGTGTTTCTGATCACTATGTTTCTGACCAGTGTGTTTCTGATCAACGTGTTTCCGACCACTGTGTTTCTGACCAGTGTGTTCCTGACCACTGTGTTTCTGACCATTTTATTTCTGACTAGTGTGTTTCTGACCACTGTGTTTCTGACCGCTGTGTTTCTGACCACTGTGTTTCTGATCACTATGTTTCTGACCAGTGTGTTTCTGATCAACGTGTTTCCGACCACTGTGTTTCTGACCAGTGTGTTCCTGACCACTGTGTTTCTGACCATTTTATTTCTGACTAGTGTGTTTCTGACCACTGTGTTTCTGACCGCTGTGTTTCTGACCACTGTGTTTCTGATCACTATGTTTCTGACCAGTGTGTTTCTGATCAACGAGTTTCCAACCACTGTGTTTCTGACCAGTGTGTTTCTGGCCAGTGTGCTTCTGACCACTGTGTTTCTGACCAGTGGCTTTCTGACCAGTGTGTTTCTGACCACTGTGTTTCTGATCACAGTGTTTCTGACCAGCGTGCCTCTGACCAGTGTGTTTCTCATCACCGTGTTTCTGAACACTGTGCTTATGACCACTGTGTTTCTAACCAATGTGTTTCTGACCAGTGTGTTTCTGACCACTGTGTTTCTGAGCACCGTGTTTGTGACCAGTAGGTTTCTAACCAGTGTGTTTCGGACCAGTGTGTTTCTGACCACTGTGTTTATGACCACTGTGTTTCTAACCAATGTGTTTCTGACCAGTGTGTTTCTGACCACTGTGTTTCTGAGCACCGTGTTTGTGACCAGTAGGTTTCTAACCAGTGTGTTTCGGACCAGTGTGTTTCTGACCACTGTGTTTCTGACCACTGTGTCTCTGACCACTGTGTTTCTCACCTATGTATTTCTGACCAGTGTGTTTGTGACCACTGTGTTTCTGACCACTGTGTTTCTGACCACTACATTTCTGACTAGCGTGTTTCAGACCATCGTGTTTCTGACCACTGTGCCTCTGACTAGTGTGTTTCTGACCACTGTGTTTCTGACCACTGTGTATCTGACCACTGTGTTTCTGACCACTGTGTTTCTGACCGCTTTGTTTCTAACCAGTGTGTTTTTGACCAGTGTGTTTCTGACCACTGTGTTTTTGACCACTATGTTTCTGACCAGTGTGTTCCTGACCACTGTGTTTGTGACCAGTGTGTTTCTAATGTGTGTTTCTGACCAGTGTGTTTCTGACCACTGTGTTTCTGACCACTGTGTTTCTGACCAGTGTGTCTCTTACCACTCTGTTTCTAACCAGTGCGTTTCTGACCAGTGTGTTTCTGACCACTGTGTTTCTTACCACTGTGTTTCTGACCACTGCGTTTCCGACCACTGTGTTGTTGACCACTGTGTTTCTCACCACTGTGTTTCGGACCACTGTGTTTCTGACCACTCTGTTTCTGACCACTGTGTTTCTGACCACTTTGTTTCTGACCACTGTTTTCCTGAGCACAGTGTTTGTGACCACTGTGTTTCTGCCAATTGTGTTTCTATCCACTGTGTTTCTGTCCAGCGTGTTTCTGACCACTGTGTTTCTGACCAGTGTGTTTCTGACCAGTGTGATCCGACCACTGTGTTTCTGACCAGTGTGTTTCTGACCACTGTGCTTCTGACCACCGTGTTTCTAACCACTTTGTTTATGACCACTGTGTTTCTGACCAATGTGTTTCTGACCACTGTGTTTATGTATAGTGTGTTTCTGACTAGTGTACTTCTGACCAATGTGTTTCTGACCACTGTGTTTCTGACCACTATGTTTTTGACCACTGTGTTTCTGACCAATGTGTTTCTGACCAACGTGTTTTTGACCAGTGTGTTTCTGACCACTATGTTTCTGACCACTGTGTTTCTGACCAGTGTGTTTCTGACCAACGTGTTTTTGACCAGTGTGTTTCTGACCACTATGTTTCTGACCACTGTGTTTCTGACCAGTGTGTTTCTGACCACTATGTTTCTGACTACTGTGTTTCTATCCACTTTATTTCCGACCAGTGTGTTTCTGACCACTGTGTTTTTTACCACTGTGTTTCTGACCATAGTGATCTGACCACTGTGTTTCTGACCAGTGTGTTTCTGACCAGTGTGTTTCTGACCACTGTGCTTCTGACCACCCTGTTTCTGAACACTGTGTTTCTGACCACTGTGTTTATGACCACTGTGTTTTTGACCACTGTGTTTCTGACCAGTGTCTTTCTGACCAGTGTGTTTCTGACCACAATGTTTCTGACCACTGTGCTGCTGACCACTGTGTTTCTTAGCACTGTATTTCTGACCACTGTGTTTCTGACCAGTGTGTTTCTGACCAGTGTGCCTCTGACCAGTGAGTTTCTGACCACTGTCTTTCTGACCACTGGGTTTCTGACCAGTGTGTTTCTGACCACTGTGTTTCTGACCAGTGTGTTTCTGACTAGTGTGTTTCTTACCAGTTTGTTTCTGACCACTGTGTTTCTGACCAGTGTGTTTCTGACCACTGTGTTTCTGACGAGAGTGTTTCTGACAACTGTGTTTCTGACCAGTGTGTTTCTGACCAGTGTGTTTCTGACCACTGTGTTTCTGACGAGAGTGTTTCTGACAACTGTGTTTCTGACCAGTGTGTTTCTGACCAGTGTGTTTCTGACAAATGTGTTTCTGACCATTGTGTTTCTGACCACTGTGTTTATGACCACTGTGTTTCTGACCACTGTGTTTCTGACCACTGTGTTTCTTACCACAGTGTTTCTGACCATTGTGTTTTTTACGACTGTGCTTCTGACCAATGTGTTTCTCACCCCTGTGTTTCTGACCAGTGTGTTTCTGACCACTGTGTTTCTTACCACTGTGTGTCTGACGAGAGTGTTTCTGACCCGTGTGTTTCTGACCACTGTGTTTCTGACCAGTGTGTTTGTGACCCCTGTATTTCTGACCAGTGTGTTTCTGACCACTGTGTTTCTAACCACTGTGTTTCTGACTAGTGCGTTTCTGACCACTGTGTTTCTGACCACTACGTTTTTGAATAGCGTGTTTCAGACCATCGTGTTTCCGACCACTGTGCCTCCGACCAGTGTGTGTCTGACCACTGTGTTTCTGACCAGTGTGTTTCTAATGTGTGTTTCTGACCACTGTGTTTCTTACGAGTGTGTTTCTGACCAGTGTCTGTCTGACCACTGTGTTTCTGACCAGTGTGTTTCTTACCACTGTGTTTCTAACCAGTGTGTTTCTGACCAGTGTGTCTGTGACCACTGTGTTTCTTACCACTGTGTTTCTGACCACTGTGTTTCCGACCACCATGTTCCTGACCACTGTGTTTCTCGCCGCAGTGGTTCGGACCTATGTGTTTTTGACCATTGTGTTTCTGACCACTGTGTTTCTGACCATTGTGTTTCTGACCACTGTGTTTCTGAGGATAGTGTTTCTGACAACAGTGTTTCTGACTATTGCGTTTCTATCCACTGTGTTTCTGACCAACGTGTTTCTGACCACTGTGTTTCTGACCAGTGTGTTTCTGACCAGTGTGATCTGACCACCGTGTTTCTAACCAGTGTGTTTCCGACCAGTGTGTTTCTGACCACTGTGCTTCTGACCACCGTGTTTCTGACCACTGTGTTTATGACCACTGTGTTTCTGACCACTGTGATTGTGACTAGTGTGCTTCTGACCAGTGTGTTTGTGACCACTGTGTTTCTGACCACTGTGTTTCTTACCACTGTGTTTCTGACCACTGTGTTTCTGACCAGTGTGTTTCTGACCAGTGTGCTTCTGACCACTGTGTTTCTGACCAATGTGTTTCAAACCACAGATTTCTGACCAGTGTGTTTCTGACCACTGTGTTTCTGACCACTGTGTTTATGACCAGTGTGTATTGATCACTGTGTTTCTGACCAGTTTGTTTCTGACCACTTTGTTTCTGACCAGAGTGTTTCTGAACACTGTGTTTCTTACCACTGTTTTTCTGACCAGTGTGTTTCTGACCAATGTGTTTCTGACCAGTGTATTTCTGACCAGTGAGTTTCTGACCACTGTGTTTCTGACCACCGTGTTTTTGACCACTGTGTTTCTGACCACTGTGTTTCTGACCAGTGTGTTTCTGACCAGTGTGTTTCTGACCACTGTGTTTCTGACCACCGTGTTTTTGACCACTGTGTTTCTGACCACTGTGTTTCTGACCAGTGTGTTTCTGACCAGTGTGTTTCTGACCACTGTGTTTCTGACCATTGTGTTTCTGACCATAGTGTTTCAGACCACCGTGTTTCTGACCAGTGTGTTTCCGACCAGTGTGTTTCTGATTAGTGTGTTTCTGACCACTATGTCTATGACCACTGTGTTTCTGACCAGCGTGTTTTTGACCACTGTGTTCGTGACCACTGTGTTTCTGACCACTGTCTTTCTGACCAATGTGTTTCTGACCACTGTATTCCTGACCACTGTGTTTCTGACCACTGTGTTTCTGACCA
>SZWC01000276.1:483220-493722 GCA_023375785.1 Penium margaritaceum | reverse complement strand
TGCTACCTCAACTCTACCTTCAAGCCTGAGCCGTGGGGGGGTAGGGGGGATGTCATAATGCGGTCGCAAATCTGTCCTCCAGGTTGTTCACGGAACATCCCTCTAGGGGGGTGGGAGGGAGTATTCCAGTGAAGGCACCTACGCGTAACAAATAAACAAAAACCAATCTGGTGTCAGAGGGAGAAACATTTTGCTATTTATTGACTAGCAAGTGCAAATACGTTCAACAAGTAGTGGAACGGTGTGGCTACCATGTACAATGACGAACCAGATTACGCATGTGCCACTTACCATGACCAAATAACTTTACTATGTGTGGTTAACGTTGACAACCCATAATATGCGCCACAGTTTTTCAGAGTGGGAAAGAATGGGTTGGGAACACCAAGTATCACATAGCAAGCACAGGGGGCTTCAATACGTTGTGGCACGGTATGGAGACCATGCACAATGACCAACCAAAGTAGGCATATGTCACTGACCATGACCAAACAATGTTACTAAGTGTGGTAAACTTTGACCTATGTGGTAAGCCTATGTACTGGCTAGAAAGGACAAATAACTTCAATTCGTAGTGGCACGGTGTGGCTAATATGCACGCAAAACAAACAAACTAGGCATATGTCACTGATCATGACCACAGAAGTTCAATATGGGTGGTCAACGCTGACCAACCATATAACGAGTCACAAACGGTCAGGAGAGGAAACAATGCTATGAGAACATCGGTTCTCAACTACCAAGTACAATGACCTTCAGTCAGTAGTAGCGCGGTGTGGCTACCATGCACAATGACCAACCAAAGTAGGCATATGTCACTGACCATGACCATGTAATGTCACTAACTGTGGTAAGCTTTGACAACTCACAACACGAGTCACAAATGGTCAGGGGGGAAAAAAATGGGTTGAGAAGCCTATGTAGTAACTAGAAAGGACAAAGAACTTCAATACATAGTGGCACGGTGTGGCTAATATGCACGCAAAACAAACAAACTAGGCATATGTCACTGATCATGACGAGAGAATTTCAATATGGGTGCTCAACGTTGACCAACCATAACACGAGTCACAAACCGTCAGGAGAGGAAACAATGCTATGAGAACATCGGTTCTCAACTACCAAGTACAATGACCTTCAGTCAGTAGTAGCGCGGTGTGGCTACCATGCACAATGACCGACCAAAGTAGGCATATGTACTGCCTTTGACCAGAAAATCCGTTGTGTGTGGTCAGCGTTGACAACTCATAATACGAGTCACAAATGGTTAGAGGGGGAAACAATGGTTTGGGAATACCAAGTATCACATAGCAAGCACAAGGGGCTTCTATACGTTGTGGCACGGTGTGGAGACCATGCACGATGACCAACCAAAGTAGGCATATGTCACTGACCATGACCATGTAATGTCACTAACTGTGGTAAGCTTTGACAACTCACAACACGAGTCACAAATGGTCAGGGGGGAAAAAAATGGGTTGAGAAGCCTATGTAGTAACTAGAAAGGACAAAGAACTTCAATACATAGTGGCACGGTGTGGCTAATATGCACGCAAAACAAACAAACTAGGCATATGTCACTGATCATGACGAGAGAATTTCAATATGGGTGCTCAACGTTGACCAACCATAACACGAGTCACAAACCGTCAGGAGAGGAAACAATGCTATGAGAACATCGGTTCTCAACTACCAAGTACAATGACCTTCAGTCAGTAGTAGCGCGGTGTGGCTACCATGCACAATGACCGACCAAAGTAGGCATATGTACTGCCTTTGACCAGAAAATCCGTTGTGTGTGGTCAGCGTTGACAACTCATAATACGAGTCACAAATGGTTAGAGGGGGAAACAATGGTTTGGGAATACCAAGTATCACATAGCAAGCACAAGGGGCTTCTATACGTTGTGGCACGGTGTGGAGACCATGCACGATGACCAACCAAAGTAGGCATATGTCACTGACCATGACCATGTAATGTCACTAACTGTGGTAAGCTTTGACAACTCACAACACGAGTCACAAATGGTCAGGGGGGAAAAAAATGGGTTGAGAAGCCTATGTAGTAACTAGAAAGGACAAAGAACTTCAATACATAGTGGCACGGTGTGGCTAATATGCACGCAAAACAAACAAACTAGGCATATGTCACTGATCATGACGAGAGAATTTCAATATGGGTGCTCAACGTTGACCAACCATAACACGAGTCACAAACCGTCAGGAGAGGAAACAATGCTATGAGAACATCGGTTCTCAACTACCAAGTACAATGACCTTCAGTCAGTAGTAGCGCGGTGTGGCTACCATGCACAATGACCGACCAAAGTAGGCATATGTACTGCCTTTGACCAGAAAATCCGTTGTGTGTGGTCAGCGTTGACAACTCATAATACGAGTCACAAATGGTTAGAGGGGGAAACAATGGTTTGGGAATACCAAGTATCACATAGCAAGCACAAGGGGCTTCTATACGTTGTGGCACGGTGTGGAGACCATGCACGATGACCAACCAAAGTAGGCATATGTCACTGACCATGACCAAAGAATGTTACTAAGTGTGGTAAACTTTGACAACTCACAACACGAGTCACAAATGGTCAGGGTGGAAGGTAATGGTTTGTGAATACTAGTTATCTTCTAGCAAGTACAAATACCTTCAATATGTTGTGGCACGATGTGGCCTCAATGCACAGTGACCAACCAAATCATGCATATGTCACTAACCATGACGAACAAATTTCACTTCATGTGGTCAATGTTGAAAACGCTTAACACGAGTCACAAATGGTAAGGGGGGAAAACAATGGACTGGGAAGCCTATGTATTGGCTAGAAAGGACAAAGAACTTCAATACGTAGAGGCACGGTGTGGCTAATATGCACACCAAACAATCAAACCAGGCATATGTCACTGATCATGACGAGAGAATTTCAATATGGGTGCTCAACGTTGACCAACCATAACACGAGTCACAAACGGTCATAAGAGGAAACAATGCTATGAGAATATTGGTTGTCAACTACCAAGTACAAAGACCTTCGTTCAGTAGTAGCGCGGTGTGGCTACAATGCACGATGACCGACCAAAGTAGGCACATTTACTGCCTTTGACCAAAGAAATCCGCTATGTGTTGTCCACGTTAACAATTAATAATACGTGTCACAAATGGTCAGAGGGGAAAACAATGGTTTGGAAACACCAAGTATCACATAGCAAGCACAAGGGGCTTCAATACATCGTGGCACGGTGTGGAGACCATGCACGATGACCAACCAAAGTAGGCATATGTCCTTGACCATGACCAAATAATGTCACTAAGTGTGGTAAACTTTGACATCTCACAACATGAGTCACAAATGGTCAGGGTGGAAGGTAATGGTTTGTGAATACTAGTTGTCTACTAGAAAGTACAAATAACTTCAATATGTAGTGGAACAACGGGGCTTCAATGCACAGTGACAAACCAAAGTATGCATATGAACATGACGAAAGAATTTCACTTCATGTGGTCAACGTTGAAAACGCATAACATGAGTCACAAATGGTCAGGGGGGAAAACAGTGGATTGGGAACACTAGTTATCCACTAGGAACTAAAAAGAATTTCAACAAGCAGTGGCACGGTATGGCTAGCGTACACAGTGACCAACCAAACTATGCATACGTCACTGACTACAACCGAATAAGTCCACTATGTGTGGTCAACATTGATAACTCATAACACGAGTCACAAATGGTCAGAGGGAGAGACATTGGCTTGGGAAGCCTATGTATTGACTAGAAAGGACAAAGAACTTCAATTCATAGTGGCACGGTGTGGCTAACATGCACACCAAACAACCAAACTAGGTATATGTCACTGATTATGACCACATAATTTCAATATGGGTGGTCAACGTTGACGAACCATAACACGAGTCACAAACGGTCAGGACAAGAAACAATGCTATGGGAATATTGGTTCTGAACTACCAAGTACAACGACCTTCAGTCAGTAGTAGCACGGTGTGGCTACCATGCATAATGACCGACCAAAGTAGGCATGTGTACTGCCTTTGACCAAAGAAATCCGCTGTGATAGGTCAACGTTGATAACTCATGATACGAGTCACAAATGGTCAGAGGGGGAAACAATGGTTTGGGAACACCACGTATCACATAGCAAGCACAAGGGGCTTCAATATGTTGTGGCACGGTGTGGAGACTATGCACGATGACCATCCAAAGTAGGTATATGTCGCTGATCATGACCAAGTAATGTCACTAAGTGTGGTAAACTTTGACAACTCACAACACGAGTCACAGATGGTCGGGGTGGAAGGTAATGGTTTGTGAATACTAGTTATCTACAAGCAAGTACAATACCTTCAATATGTTGTGGCACAATGTGGCTTTGATGCACAGTGACCAACCAAAGTATGCATATGTCACTAACCATGACGAACAAATTTCACTTCATGTGGTCAATGTTGAAAACGCATAACACGAGTCACAAATGGTGAGATGGGAAAACAATGGATTGGGAAGCCTGTGTATTGGCTAGAAAGGATAAAGAACTTCAATACATAGTGGCACGGCGTGGCTAACATGCACACCAAATAATCAATCTAGGCATACGTCACTGATCATGACAAGAGAATTTCAATATGTTGACCAATCATAACACGAGTCACAAACAGTCAAGAGAGGAAACAATGCTATGAGAATATCGGTTCTCAACTACCAAGTACAACAACCTTCAGTCCTAGTAGCGCGATGTGGCTACCATGCACAGTGACCGACCAAAGTAGGCATATTTACTGCCTTTGACCAAAGAAATCTGCTGTGTGTGGTCCACGTTGACAACTCATAATACGAGTCACAAATGGTCAGAGGGGGAAACAATGTTTGGGAACACCAAGTATCACATAGCAAGCACAAGGGGCTTTAATATGTTGTGGCACGGTGTGGAGACCATGCACGATGACCAACCAAAGTAGGCATATGTCACTGACCATGACCAAGTAATGTCACTAAGTGTGGTAAACTTTGACAACTCACAACACGAATCACAAATGGTCAGGGTGGAAGGTAATGGTTTGTGAATACTAGTTATCTACTAGCAAGTACAAATACCTTCAATATGTAGTGGCACAATGTGGCTTCAATGCACAGTGACCACCCAAAGTATGCATATGTCACTAACCATGACGAAAGAATTTCACTTCATGTGGTCAACGTTGAAAACGCATAACACGAGTCACAAATGGTCAGAGGGGGAAACAATGTTTGGGAACACCAAGTATCACATAGCAAGCACAAGGGGCTTCAATACGTCGTGGCACGGTGTGGAGACCATGCACGATGACCAACCAAAGTAGGCATATGTCACTGACCATGACCAAGTAATGTCACTAAGTGTGGTAAACATTGACAACTCACAACACGAATCACAAATGGTCAGGGTGGAAGGTAATGGTTTGAGAATACTAGCTATCTACTAGCAAGTACAAATACCTTCAATATGTAGTGGCACAATGTGGCTTCAATGCACAGTGACCACCCAAAGTATGCATATGTCACTAACCATGACGAAAGAATTTCACTTCATGTGGTCAACGTTGAAAACGCTCAACACGGGTCACAAATGGTCAGAGGGGAAAACAATGGGTTGTGAACACTAGTCATCAACTAGGAAGTGCAAATACCTTCGACAAGCAGTGTCACGGTATGGCTAACATGCACAGTGACCAACCAAAGAATGCATACGTCACTGACTACGACCGAATAAGTCCACTATGTGTGGTCAACATTGACAACTCAGAACACGAGTCACAAATGGTCAGAGGGAGAGAAACTGGTTTGGGAAGCCTATGTATTGACTAGAAAGGACAAAGAATTTCAATACGCAGTGGCACGGTGTGGCTAATATGCACACCAATCAACCAAACTAGGCATATGTCACTGATCATGACCACATAACTTCAATATGGGTGGTCAACGTTGACCAACCATAACACGAGTCTTAAACGGTCAGGACAGCAAACAATGTTATGGGAATATCGGTTCTCAACTACCAAGTATTACGACCTTCACTCAGTAGTAGCACGGTGTGGCTATCATGTGCAATGAATGACCAAAGTAGGCATATGTACTGCCTTTGACCAAAGAAATCCGCTGTGTGTGGTCAACGTTGACAACTACTACTACGAGTCACAAATGGTCATTGGGGGAAACAATGGTTGGGAAACACCAAGCATCACATAGCAAGCACAAGGGGCTTCAATACGTCGTGGCACGGTGTGGAGACCATGCACGATGACCATCCAGAGTAGGCATATGTCGCTGACCATCACCAAGTAATGTCACTAAGTCTGGTAAACTTTGACAACTCACAACAGGAGTCACAAAGAGTCGGGATGGAAGGTAATGGTTTGTGAATACTATCTATCTACAAGCAAGTACAAATGTTTTTAATTTATAGTGGCACAATGTGGCTTCAATGCACAGTGACCAACCAAAGTATGCACATGTCACTAACCATGGCGACCAAATTTCACTTCATGTGGTCAACGTTGAAAATGCATAACACGAGTCAAAAATGGTCAGAAGGGAAAACAATGGACTGGGAAGCCTATGTATTGGCTCAGAAGGACAAAGAACTTCAATACGTAGTGGCATGGTGTGGCTGATATACACTCCAAACAATCAAACTAGGCATATGTCACTGATCATGAACGGAGAATTTCAATATGGGTGGTCAACGTTGACCAACCATAACACGAGTCACAAACGGTCAGGAGAGGAAACAATGCTATGAGAATATCGGTTCTCAGCTACCAAGTACAATGACCTTCAGTCAGTAGTAGCGCGGTGTGGCTACCATGCACAATGACCGACCAAAGTAGGCATATTTACTGCCTTTGACCAAAGAAATCCGCTGTGTGTGGTCCACGTTGACAACTCATAATACGAGTCACAAAGGGTCACAGGGAGAAACAATGGTTTGGGAACACCACATATCACATAGCAAGCACAAGGGGCTTCAATAGGTTGTGGCACGGTGTGGGGACCATGCACGATGACCAACCAAAGTAGGCATATGTCACTGACCATGACCAAATAATGTCACTAAGTCTGGTAAACTTTGACAACTCACAACAGGAGTCACAAATGGTCAGGGTGGAAGGTAATGGTTTGTGAATACTAGTTATCTACTAGCAAGTACAAATACCTTCAATATATAGTAGCACTATGAGGCTTCAATGCACGGTGACCAACCAAAGCATGCATATGTCACTGAACATGACGAAAGCATTTCACTTCATGTGGTCAACGTTGAAAACACATAACACGAGTCACAAATGGTGAAAGGGGAAAAAAATGGGTTGGGATTGCTAATTATCAACTAGGAAGTACAAAGACCTTCAACAAGTAGTGGCACGGTGTGGCTGGCGTGCACAGTGACCACCCAAAGAATGCATACGTCACTTACTACGACCTAATAAGTCCACTATGTGTGGTCAACATTGACAACTCATAACACGAGTCACAAATGGTCAGAGGGAGAGAAAATGGTTTGGCAAGCCTATGTATTGACTAGAAAGGACAAAGAACTTCAATACGGTGTGGCTAATATGCACACCAAACAACCAAACTAGGCATATGTCACTGATCATGACCACATAATTTCAATATGGGTGGTCAACGTTGACCAACCATAACACGAGTCAAAAACAGTCAGGACAGGAAACAATGCTATGGGAATATTGGTTCTCAACTACCAAGTACAACGACCTTCATTCAGTAGTAGCGTTGTGTGGCTACCATGCACAATGACCGACCAAAGTAGGCATATGTACAGCCTTTGACCAAAGAAATCCGCTCTGTGTGGTCAACTTGACAACTCATGATACGAGTCACAAATGGTCAGAGGGGGAAACAATGGTTTGGAAACACCAAGTATCACATAGCAAGCACAAGGGGCTTCAATACGCCGTGGCACGGTGTGCAGACCATGCACGATGACCAACCAAAGTAGGCATATGTCACTGACCATGACCAAATAATGTCACTAAGTGTGGTAAACTTTGAATACTCACAACACGAGTCACAAATGGTCAGGGTGGAAGGTAATGGTTTGTGAATACTAGTTATCTACTAGCAAGTACAAATACCTTCAATATGTAGTGACACAATGTGGCCTCAATGCACAGTGCCCAACCAAAGTATGCATATGTCACTAACAATGACGAAGAAATCTCACTTCATGTGTTCAATGTTGAAAACGCATAACACGAGTCACAAATGGTCAGAGGGGAAAACAAAAGATTGGGGACACTAGTCATCAACTAGCAAGTACAAAGACCTTAAACAAGCAGTGGCGCGGTATGGCTAGGGTGCACAGTGACCAACCAAAGGATGCATACGTCACTGACTACAACCAAATAAGCCCACTATGTGTGGTCAACATTGAAAACTCATAACGCCAGTCCCAAATGGTCAGAGGGAGAGGCAATGCTTTGTGAAGCATATGTTTTGACTAGAAAGGACAAAGAACTTCAATACGTAGTGGCACGGTGTGGCTAATATGCACACCAAACAATCCAACTTGGCATATGTCACTGATCATGACCACAGAATTTCAATATGGGTGGTCAACGTTGACCAACCATAACACGAGTCACAAACGGTAAGAAGAGGAAACAATGCTATGAGAATATCGGTTTTCAACTACCAAGCACAATGACCTTCAGTCAGTAGTAGCACGGTGTGCCTACCATGCACAATGACCAACCAAAGTAGTTATATGCACTGCCTTTGACCAGAGAAATGCGTTGTGTGTGGACAACGTTGTCAACTCATAATACGAGTCACAAATGGTAAGAGGGGGAAACAATGGGTTGGGGACACTAGTTATCAACTAGAAAGTACAAAGACCTTAAACAAGTAGTGGCACGGTATGGCTGGCGTGCACAGTGACCAACCCAAGGATGCATCGGTCACTGACTACGATCGAATAAGTCCACTTTGTGTGGTCAACATTGACAACTCATTACGCAAATCCCAAATGGACAGAGGGAGAGACAATGGTTTGAGAAGCCTATGTATTGACTAGAAAGCACAAAGAACTTCAATACGCAGTGGCAGGGTGTGGCTAATATGCACACCAAACAACCAAACTAGGCATATGTCACTGACCATCACCAAATAATGTCACTCAGTGTGGTAAACTTTGACAATTCACAACACGAGTTACAAATGGTCAGGGTGGAAGGTAATGGTTTGTGAACACTAGTTATCTACTAGCAAGTACAAAAACCTTCAATATGTAGTGGAAACATGTGGCCTCAATGTTCATTGACAAACCAAAGTATGCATATGTCACTAACCATGATGAACAAATTTTGCTTCATGTTGTCATTTTTGAAAACACATATCACAAGTCACAAATGGTCAGAGGGGAAAACAATGGATTGGGGACTCTAGTTATCAACTAGCAAATACAAAGACCGTAAACAAGCAGTGGCACGGTATGGCTAGCGTGCACAGTGACCAACCAAAGGATGCATACATCACTGACTACGACCGAATATGTCCACTATGTGTGGTCAACATTGACAACTCATAACGCCAGTCCCAAATGGTTAGAGGGAGAGACAATGGTTTGGGAAGCATATGCATTGACTATAATGGACAAAGAACTTCAATACATAGTGGCACGGTGTGGCTAATGTGCACACCAAACAATCCAACTTGGCATATGTCACTGATCATGACCACAGAATTTCAATATGGGTGGTCAACGTTGACCAACCATAACACGAGTCACAAACGGTAAGAAAGAGGAAACAATGCTATGAGAATATCGGTTCTCAACTTCCAAATACAATGACCTTTAGTCAGTAGTAGCACGCTGTTCCTACCATGCACAATGACCGACCAAAGTAGGCATATGTACTGCCTTTGACCTGAGAAATCCGCTGTGTGTGATCAACGTTGACAACTCATAATACGAGTCACAAATGGTCAGAGGGGGAAAAATTGGTTCGGGAATACTTGATATCGTCTAGCAAGTACAAAGACCTTCGATAAGTGGTGGCACGGTATGGCTACCATGCACAATGACCAACCAAAGTATTCTTGTGTCATTGAATACTATAAATAGAGTTTCACTGTGTCTTGTCAACTTTCCTTTTTACGGCTGGTCAATTGCATCAATGGTTGAGAGGTTATTCAAGCTCGAAGATGCACAATTCAAAACTTAGTCTGCGTCAATTGTTTATGATTAAACTGAAATTTTTATCATCCATACTTTTGAAAACTACCCTATAATCTTACACCCCCTTATTTTATGCCCTTTACCCAAAGGAACCCTTATAATGTCATTTGGACAACATATGAACACCATGTGAGTTGGCTTAGTGCTTATATTGTTGGATTCTGGAGCAACTGGTCCTCGGTTTGAATCCTCGTACGCGCAATATAGAATAGGCTCGTGACCTGGGGGGGGGGGGGGGG
>SZWC01000276.1:386419-444026 GCA_023375785.1 Penium margaritaceum | reverse complement strand
GTTGTGGCACGGTGTGGAGACCATGCACGATGACCAACCAAAGTAGGCATATGTCACTGACCATGACCAAATAATGTCACTAAGTGTGGTAAACTTTGACAACTCACAACACGAGTCACAAATGGTCAGGGTGGAAGGTAATGGTTTGTGAATACGAGTTATCTACTAGCAAGTACAAATATCTCAATATGTAGTGGCACAATCTGGCTTCAATGCACAGTGACCACCCAAAGTATGCATATGTCACTGACCATGACGAAAGAATTTCACTTCGTGTGGTCAACGTTGAAAACGCATAACACGAGTCACAAATGGTCAAAGGGAAAAACAATGGGTTGTGAACACTAGTTATCAACTAGGAAGTGCAAAGACCTTCGACAAGCAGTGGCACGGTATGGCTAGCGTGCACAGTGACAAACCAAAGGATGCATACGTCACTGACTACGACCGAATAAGTCCACTATGTGTGGTCAACATTGACAACTCATAACACGAGTCACAAATGGTCAGAGGGAGAGAAAATGGTTTGGGGATCCTATGTATTGACTAGAAAGGACAAAGAATTTCAATACGTAGTGGCACGGTGTGGCTAATATGCACACCAAACAACCAAACTAGGCATATGTCACTGATCATGACTGCATAATTTCAATATGGGTGGTCAACGTTGATCAACCATAACACGAGTCACAGACGGTCAGGACAGCAAACAATGCTATGGGAATATCAGTTCTCAACTACCAAGTATTACGACCTTCATTCAGTAGTAGCACGGTGTGGCTACCATGTACAATGAACGACCAGAATAGGCATACGTACTGCCTTTGACCAAAGAAATCCGCTGTGTGTGGTCAACGTTGACATATCATCATTCGAGTCCCAAATGGTCAGAGGGGGGGGGAAATGGTTTGGAAACACCAAGCATCACATACCAAGCACAAGGGGCTTCAATACGTCGTGGCACGGTGTGGAGACGATGCACGATGACCAACCAAAGTAGGCATATGTCACTGACCATGGCCAAAAAATGTCACTAAGTGTGGGAAGTTTGACAACTCACAACACGAGTCACAAATGGTCAGGGTGGAAGGTAATGATTTTTTAATACTAGTTATCTACTATCAAGTACAAATACCTTCAATATGTAGTGGCACAATGTGGTCTCAATGCACAGTGACCAACCAATGTATGCATGTTTCACGAACCATGACGAACAAATTTCACTTCATGTGGTAAATGTTGAAATTGCATAACACGAGTCACAAATGGTCAGAGGGGAAAACAATGGATTCGGAAGCCTATGTATGGGCTAGAACGGACAAAGAACTTCAACACGTAGTGGCACGGTGTGGCTAATATGCACACCAAACAACCAAACTAAGCATATGTTACTGATCATGACCACATAACTTCAATATGAGTGGTCAACGTTGACCAGCCATAACACGAGTCACAAACGGTCAGGAGAGGAAACAATGCTATGGGAATATCGGTTCTCAACTACCAAGTACAATGACCTCCAGTCAGTAGTAGCACAGTGTGGCTACCATGCATGATGACCGACCAAAGTAGGCATATGTACTGCCTTTGACCAAAGAAATCCGCTGTGTGTGGTCAACGTTGACAACACATAATACACGTCATAAATGGTCAGAGGGGGGGAACAATGGTTTGGGAATACCAAGTATAACATAGTAAGCACAAGGGGCTTCAATGCGTTGTGGCACGATGTGGAGACCATGCACAATGACCATTTAAAGTAGGCATATGTCGCTGACCATGACCAAGTAATGTCACTCAGTGTGGTAAACTTTGACAACTCACAACACGAGTCACAAATGGTCAGGGTGGAAGGTAATGGTTTTTGAATACTAGTTATCTACAAGCAAGTACAAATACCTTCAATATGTAGTGGCACAATGTGGTTTCGATGCACAGTGACCAACCAAAGAATGCATGTCACTAACCATGACGAACAAATTTCACTTAATGTGGTCAACGTTGAAAACGCATAACACGAGTAACAAATGGTCAGATGGGAAAACAAAGGATGGGGAAGCCCATGTATTGGCTAGAAAGGACAAATAACTTCAATACATAGTGGTACGGTGTGGCTTACATGCACACCAAACAATCACACTAGGCATATGTCACTGATCATGACAAGAGAATTTAAACATGGGTGGTCAACGTGGACCATCCATAACACGAGTCAAAACCCGTAAGGACAGGAAACAATGCTATGGGAATATCGTTTCTCAACTACCAAGTAGGACGACCTTCAGTCAGTAGTGGCACGGTGTGGCTACCATGCACAATGACCGACCAAAGTAGGCATGTGTACTGCCTTTGACCAAAGAAATCCGCTGTGTGTGGCCAACGTTGACAACCCATAATATGAGTCACAAATGGTCAGAGCGGGAAACAATGGTTTGGGAACACCAAGTATCACATAGCAAGCACAAGGGGCTTCAATGCGTTGTGGTACGGTGTGGAGACCATGCACGATGACCAACCAAAGTAGGCATATGTCGCTGACAATGACCAAGTAATGTCACCAAGTATGGTAAACGTTGACAACTCACAACACGAGTCACAAATGGTCAGGGTGGATGGTAATGGTTTGTGAATACTATTTATCTACAAGCAAGTACAAATACCTTCAATATGTAGTGGCACAATGTAGCTTCGATGCACAGTGACCAGCCAAAGTATGCATATGTCACTAACCATGACGAACAAATTTCACTTCATGTGGTCAACGTTGAAAACGCATAACACGAGTCACAAATGGTCGGAGGGGAAAACAATAGATTGGGAAGCCTATGTACTGGCTAGAAAGGACAAAGAACTTCAATACATAGTGGCACGGTGTGGCTAATATGTAGACAAAACAGTCAAACTAGGTATATACCTTCAACATGTAGTGGCACAATGTGGCTTCAATGCACAGTGACCAACCAAAGTATGCATATGTCACTAACCATGACGAAAAAATCTCACTTCATGTCGTCAACGTTGAAAACGCATAGCACGAGTCACAAATGGTCAGAGGGGAAAACAATGGATTCGGATGCCTATGTATTGGCTAAATAGGACAAAGAACTCCAATAAGAAGTGGCACGGTGTGGCTAATGTGCACACCAAACAATCAAACTAGGCATATGTCACTGAGCATGACTAGAGAATTTCAATATGGGTGGTCAACGTTGACCGACCATAATACGAGTCACAAATGGTCAGGAGAGGAAACAATGCTATGAGAATATCGTTTGTCAACTACCAAGTACAATGACCTTCAGTCAGTAGTAGCGCGGTGTGGCTACCATGCACAATGACCGACCAAAGTAGGCATGTTTACTGCCTTTGACCAAGGAATTCCGATGTGTGTCGTCCACATACACAGCTCATAATACGAGTCACAAATGTTCAGAGGGGGAAACAATGGTTTGGGAAAACCGCGTATCACATAGCAAAATCAAGGGGCTTCAATACGTTATGGCACGGTGTGGGGACCATGCACGATGACCAACCAAAGTAGGCATATGTCACTGACCATGACCAAATAATGTCACTAAGTGTGGTAAACTTTGACAACTCACAACACGATTCACAAATGGTCAGGGTGGAAGGCAATGGTTTGTGAATACTTGTTATCTACTGGCAAGAACAAACACCGTCAATATGTAGTGGCACAAAGTGGCTTTAATGCACAGTGACCACCCAAAGTATGCATATGTCACTGACCATGACGAAAGAATTTCACTTCATGTGGTCAACGTTAAAAACGCATAACACGAGTCACAAATTGTCAGAGGGGAAAACAATGTGTTGGGAACACTAGTTATCAACAAGGAAGTATAAAGACCTTCAACAAGCAGTGGCACGGTATGGCTAGCGTGCACAGTGACCAACCAAAGGATGCATACGTCTCTGACTACGACTGAATAAGTCCACTATGTGTGGTCAACATTGACAACTCATAACACGAGTCACAAATGGTCAGAGGAAGAGAAAATGGTTTGGGAGGCCTATGTATGGACTCAAAAGGACAAAGAACTTCAATACGTAGTGGCACAGTGTGGCTAATATGCACACAAAAGAACCAAACTAGGCATATGTCACTGATCATGACCACATAGTTTCAATATGGGTGGTCAACGTTGACCAACCATAACACGAGTCACAAATGGTCAGGACACGAAACAATGCTATGGAAATATCGGTTCTCAACTACCAAGTACAACGACCTTCATTCAGTAGTAGCACGGTTTGGCTACCATGTACAATGACCGACCAAAATAGGCATATGTACTGCCATTGACCAAACAAATCCGCTGAGTGTGGTCAATGTTAACAACTCATAACACGAGTCACAGATGGTCAGAGGGAGAAACAATGGTTTCGAAACACCAAGTATCACATAGCAAGCAGAAGGGGCTTCAATGCGTTGTGGGACGGTGTGGATACCATGCACGATGACCAACCGAAGTAGGCATATGTCACTGACCATGACAAAGTAATGCCACTAAGTGTTGTAAGCTTTGACAACTCACAACACGAGTCACAAACGGTGAGGGTGGAAGGTAATGGTTTGTGAATACTAGTTATCTACTAGCAAGTACAAATACATTCAATATGTAGTGGCACAATGTGGTATCAATGCACAGTGACCAACCAAAGTATGAATATGTCACTAACCATGACGAACAAATTTCACTTCATGTCATCAACGTTGAAAACGCATAACACGAGTCACAGATGGTCAGAGGGGAAACACAGTGGATTGGGAAGCCTATGTATTGGCTAGAAAGGACAAAGAACTTCAATACGTAGTGGCACGGTGTGGCTAATATGCACACTAAACAATCAAACTAGGCATATGTGAATGATCATGACCACATAATTTCAATATGGGTGGTCAACGTTGACCAACCATAACACGAGTCACAAACGGTCAGGAGAGGAAACAATGCTATGATAACATCGGTTCTCAACTACCAGGTACAATGACCTTCAGTCGGTAGTAGCGCGATGTGGCTACCATGCACAATGACCGACCAAAGTAGGCATTTTTACTGCCTTTGACCAAAGAAATCCGCTGTGTGTGGTCCGCGTTGACAACTCATAATACGAGTCACAAATGATCAGAGGGGGAAACAATGGTCTGGGAACACCACGTATCACATAGCAAGCACAAGGGAGTTCAATACATTGTGTCATATCGTGGGGACCATGCAGGATGACCAATCAAAGTAGGCATATGTCACTGACCATGACCAAATAATGTCACTAAGTGTGGTACACTTTGACAACTCACAACACGAGTCACAAATGGTCAGGGTGGAAGGTAATGGTTTGTGAATACTAGTTATATACTAGAAAGTACAAATACCTTCAATATGTAGTGGAACAATGTGGCTTCAATGCACAGTGACCACCCAAAGTATGCATATGTCACTGACCATCACGAAAGAATTTCACTTCATGTGGTCAACGTTGAAAACGCATAACACGAGTCACAAATGGTCAGAGGGGAAAACAATGGGCTGGGAACACTAGTTATCAACAACGAAGTACAAAGACCTTCAACAAGTAGGCGCACCGTATGGCTAGCGTGCACATTGACCAACCGAACGATGCCTACGTCACTGAGTATGACCGAATAAGTCCACTATGTGTAGTCAACATTGACAACTCATAACACGAGTCACAAATGGTCAGAAGGAGAGAGAATGGTTTGGGAAGCCTACGTATTGACTAGAAAGGATGAAGAACTTCAATACGTAGTGGGATGGTGTGGCTAATATGCAAACCAAACAACCAAACTAGGCATATGTCACTGATGATGACCACATTATCTCAATATGTGTGGTCAACGTTGACAAACCATAACACGAGTCACAATCGGTCAGGACAGGAAACAATGCTGTGGGAATATCGGTTCTCAACTACCAAGTACAACGACCTTCATTCAGTAGTAGCATGGTGTGGCTACCATGTACAATGACCGAACAAAAAAGGCATATGTACTACCTTCGACCAAAGAAATCCGCCGTGTGTTGTCAACGTTGACAACTCATAATACGAGTCACAAATGGTCAGAGGGGGAAACAATGGTTTGGAAACACCAAGTATGACATAGCAAGCACAAGGGGCTTCAATACGTTGTGGCACAGTGTGGGGACCATGCACGATGACCAACCAAAGTAGGCATATGTCACGGACCATGACTCAATAATGTCTCTAAGTGTGGTAAACTTTGACAACTCACAACACGAGTCACAAATGGTCAGGGTGGAAGGTAATGGTTTGTGAATACTAGCTATCTACTAGCAAGTACAAACACCTTCAATATGTAGTGGCACAATGTGGCTTCAATGCAAAGTGACCAACCAAAGTATGCATATGTCACTAACCATGACGAACAAATTTCACGTATGTGGTCAATGTTGGAAACGCATAACACGATTCACAAATGGTCAGAGGGGAAAACAATGGATTGGGAACACTAGTTATCATGTAGGAAGTACAAAGACCTTCAACAAGCAATGGCACGATATGGCTAGCGTGCACAGTGACCACCAAAGGATGCATACGTCATTGACTACGACGGAATAAGTCCACTATGTGTGGTCAACATTGACAACTCATAACACGAGTCAAAAATGGTCAGAGGGAAGGACAATGGTTTGGGAAGCCCATGTATTGACTTGAAAGGACATAGAACGTCAATACGTAGTAGCACGGTGTGGCTAACATGCACACAAAACAACCAAACTAGGCATATGTCACTGATCATGACCACAAGATTTCAATATGGGTGGTCAACGTTGACCAACCACAGCACGAGTCACAAACGGTGAGAACAGGAAACAATGTTATGGGAATATCGGTTATCAACTACCAACTACAACAACCTTCAGTCAGTAGTAGCACGATGTGGCTACCATGCACAATGACTGACCAAAGTAGGCATATGTAATGCCTTTGACCAAAGAAATCCGCTGTGAGTGGTCAACGTTGACAACTCACAACACGAGTCACAAATGGTCAGGGTGGAAGGTAATGGTTTGTGAATACTAGTTATCTACTAGCAAGTACAAATACCTTCAATATGTAGTGGCACAATGTGGCTTCAATGCACAGTGACCAACAAAAGTATGCATATGTCAGTGAACATGTTGAAAGAATTTCACTTCATGTCGTCAACTTTGAAAACGCATAACACGAGTCACAAATCGTCAAAGGGGAAAACAATGGATTGGAAACACTAGTTATCAACTAGCAAGTGCAAAGACATTCAACAAGCAGTGGCACGGTATGGCTAGCGTGCACAGTGACCGACCAAAGGATGCATACGTCGCTGATTACGACCGGATAAGTCCACTATGTGTGGTCAACATTGACAACTCATAACACGAATCACAAATGGTCAGAGGGAGATACAATGGTTTGAAAAGCCTATGTATTGACTAGAAAGGACAAAGAACATCAATACGTGGTGGCACGGTGTGGCTAATATGCACACCAAACAACCAAACTAGGCATATGTCACTGATCATGACCACATAATTTCAATATGTGTGGTCAACGTTAATCAACCATAACACGAGTCACACACGGTCAGGCCGGGAAATAATGCTATGGGAATATCGGCTCTCAACTACCAAGTACAACGACCTTCATTCAGTAGTAGCACACTGTGGCTACCATGTACAATGACCGACCAAAGTGTGCATATGTACTGCCTTTGACCAAAGAAATCCGCTGTGTGTGGTCAAAGTTGACAACTCATGATACGAGTCACAAATGGTCAGAAGGGGAAATAATGGTTTGGAAACACCAAGTATCACATAGCAAGCTCAAGGTGCTTCAATACGTTGTGGCGCGGTGTGGAGACCATGCACGATGACCAACCAAAGTAGGCATATGTCACTGACCATGACCAAATAGTGTCACTAAGTGTGATAGACTTTGACAACTCACAACACGAGTCACAAATGGTCAGGGTGGAAGGTAATGGTCTGTGAATACTAGTTGTCTACTAGCAAGTACAAATACCTTCAATATGTAGTGGCACAATGTGGCCTCAATGCACAGTGACCAGCTAAAGTATGCATCTGTCACTAACCATGACGAACAAATTTCACGCATGTGGTCAACTTTGAAAACGCATAACACGAGTCACAAATGGTCAGAGGGGAAAACAATGGATGCGGAACACTAGTTATCAACTAGCAAGTACAAAGACCTTCAACAATCAGTGGCACAGTATGGCTAGCGTGCACAGTGACCAACCAAAGGGTGCATAGGTCACTGACTACGACCGCATATGTCCACTGTGTGTAGTCAACATTGACAACTCATAACACGAGTCACAACTGGTCAGAGGGAAATACAATGGTTCGGGAAGCCTATGTATTGACTAGAAAGGACAAATAACTTCAATACGTAGTGGCACGGTGTGGCTAATATGCACTGCAAACAACCAAACTAGGCATATGTCACTCATCGTGACCACATAATTTCAACATGGGTGCTCGACGTTGACCAACCATAACAAGAGTCACAAACGCGCAGGACAGGAAACAATGCTATGGGAATATCCGTTCTCAACTACCAAGTACAACGACCTTTAGTCAGTAGTAGCACGGTGTGGCTACCATGCACAATGACCGACCAAAGTAGGCATATGTACTGCCTTTGACCAAAGAAATCCGCTATGTGTGGTCAACGTTGACAACTCAAACTTTGAGTCACAAATGGTCAGAGGGGGAAACAATGGTTTCGGAACACCAAGTATCACATACCAAGCACAAGGGGCTACAATACGATGTGGCACATTGTGGAGACCATGCACGATAACCAACCAAAGTAGGCATATGTCATGTTACTGACCATGACCAAGTAATGTCACTAAGTGTGGTAAACTTTGACAACTCACAACACGATTCACAAATGGTCAGGGTGGAAGGTAATAGTTTGTGAATACTAGTTATCTACTAGCAACTAGAAATACCTTCAATATGTAGTGGCACAATGTGGTTTCAATGCACAGTGACCAAGCACAGTATGCATATATCACTAACGATGACGAACAAATTTCACTTCATGTAGTCAATGATGAAAACGCATAACACGCGTCACAAATTGTCAGGGTGGAAGGTAATAGTTTGTGAATACTAGTTATCTACTAGCAAGTACAAATATCTTCAATATGTAGTGGCACAATGTGGCTGCAATGCGCAGTGACCAACCAAAGTATGCATATGTCACTAACCATGACGAAAAAGTTTGACTTCATGTGGTCAACGTTGAAATCGCATAACACGAGTCACAAATGGTCAGAGGGGAAAACAATGGATTGGGAAGCCTATTCATTGGCTAGAAAGGACAAAGTACTTCAATGCGTAGTGGCACGGTGTGGCTAATATGCACACCAAACAATCAAACTAGGCACATATCACTGATCATGACCAGAGAATTTCAATATGGGTGGTCAACGTTGACCAACCATAACACAAGTCACAAACGGTCAGGTGAGAAAACAATGCTATGAGAATATTGGTTCTCAACTACCAAGTACAATGACCTTCAGTCAATAGTTGCGTGGTGTGGCTACCATGCACAATGATGGATCAAAGTAGGCATATTTACTGCCTTTGACCAAAGAAATCCGCAGTGTGTGGTCCACGTTGACAACTCATAATGTGAGTCACAAATGGTCAGAAGGGGAAACAATGGTTTGGAAACACCAAGTATCACATAGCAAGCTCAAGGTGCTTCAATACGTTGTGGAACGGTGTGGAGACCATGCACGATGACCAACCAAAGTAGGAATATGTCACTGACCATGACCAAATAATGTCACTAAGTGTGGTAAGCTTTGACAACTCACAACACGTCTCACAAATGTTCAGGGTGGAAGGTAATGGTTTGTGAATACTAGTTATCTACTAGCAAGTACAAATACCTTCAATTGTAGTGGCACAACGTGGCTTCAATGCACAGTCACCACCCAAAGTATGCATATGTCACTGACCATGACAAAAGAATTTCACTTCATGTGGTCAACGTTGAAAACGCATAACACGAGTCACAAATGGTCAAAGGGGGAAAAAATGGGTTGGGAACACTGGTTATCAACTAGGAAGTACAAATTCCTTCCACAAGCAGTGACACGGTATGGCTAGCGTGCACAGTGACCAACCAAAGGATACATACGTCACTGACTACGACCGAACAAGTTCACTATGTGTGGTCAACATTGACACCTCATAACACGAGTCACAAATGGTCAGAGGGAGAGAAAATGGTTTGGGAAGCCTATGTATTGACTAGAAAGGACAAGGAACTTCAATACGTAGTGGCACGGTGTGGCTAATATGCACACCAAACAACCAAACTAGGCATATGTCACTAATCATGACCACATAATTTCAATATCGGTGGTCAACTTTGACCAACCATAACACAAGTCACAAACGGTCAGGACAGGAAACAATGCTATGGAAATATGGGTTCTCAACTACCAAGTACAACGACCTTCATTCAGTAGTAGCACGGTGTGGGTACCATGTACAATGACCGACCAAAGTAGGCATATGTACTGCCTTTGACCAAAGAAATCCGCTGTGTGTGGTCAACGTTGACAACATATAATACGAGTCACAAATGGTCTGAGGGGGAAACAATGGTTTGGGAACACCAAGTATCACATAGCAAGCACAAGGGGCTTCAATACGTTGTTGCATGGTGTGGAGACCATGCACAATGACCAACCAAAGTAGGCATATGTCACTGACCATGACCAAGTAATGTCACTAAGTGTGATAGACTTTGACAACTCACAACACGAGTCACAAATGGTCAGGGTGGAAGGTAATGGTTTGTGAATACTAGTTGTCTACAAGCAAGTACAAATACCTTCAATATGTAGTGGCACAATGTGGCCTCAATGCACAGTGACCAACCAAAGTATGCATCTGTCACTAACCATGACGAACAAATTTCACGTATGTGGTCAACGTTGAAAACGCATAACACGAGTCACAAATGGTCAGAGGGGAAAACAATGGATTGGGAACACTAGTCATCAACTAGCAAGTACAAAGACCTTCAACAATCAGTGGCACGGTATGGCTAGCGTGCACAGTGACCAACGAAAGGGTGCATAGGTCACTGACTATGACCGAATATGTCCACTATGTGTAGTCAACATTGACAACTCATAACACGAGTCACAACTGGTCAGAGGGAAATGCAATGGTTTGGGAAGCCTATGTATTGACTAGAATGGACAAATAACTTCAATACGTAGTGGCACGGTGTGGCTAATATGCACAGCAAACAACCAAACTAGGCATATGTCACTCATCATGACCACGGAATTTCAACATGGGTGCTCGACGTTGACCAACCATAACAAGAGTCACAAACGCGCAGGACAGGAAACAATGCTATGGGAATATCGGTTCTCAACTACCAAGTACAACGACCTTCAGTCAGTAGTAGCACGGTGTGGCTACCATGCACAATGACCGACCAAAGTAGGCATATGTACGTCCTTTGACCAAAGAAATCCGCTCTGTGTGGTCAACGTTGACAACTCATACTACGAGTCACAAATGGTCAGAGGGCAAAACAATGGTTTGGGAACACCAAGTATCACATACCAAGCACAAGGGGCTACAATACGATGTTGCACGGTGTGGAGACCATGCACGATGACCAACCAAAGTAGGCATATGTCATGTTACTAACCATGACCAAGTAATGTCACTAAGTGTGGTAAACTTTGACAACTCACAACACGATTCACAAATGGTCAGGGTGGAAGGTAATAGTTTGTTAATACTAGTTATCTACTAGCAACTAAAAATACCTTCAATATGTAGTGGCACAATGTGGTTTCAATGCACAGTGACCAACCAAAGTATGCATATATCACTAACCATGACGAACAAACTTCACTTCATGTAGTCAATGATGAAAACGCATAACACGAGTCACAAATGGTTAGAGGGGTAAACAATGGATTGGGAAGCCTATGTATTAGCTAGAAGGGACAAATAACTTCAATACGCAGTGGCACGGTGTGGCTAATATGCACACCAAACAATCAAACTAGACACATGTCACTGATCTTGACGAGCGCTTTTCAATATGGGTGGTCAACGTTGACCAACCATAACACGAGTCACAAACGGTCAGGAAAGGAAACAATTCTATGAGAATATCGGTTCTCAACTACCAAGTACAATGACCTTCAGTCAGTAGTAGCGCGGTGTGGAAACCATGCACAATGACCGACCAAAGTAGGCATGTTTACTGCCTTTGACCAAAGAAATCCGCTGTGTGTGGTCAACGTTGACAACTCATAATACGAGTCACAAATGGTCAGAGGGGGAAACAATGGTTTGGGAACACCAAGTATCACAAAGCAAGCACAAGGGGCTTCAATACGATGTGGCACGGTGCGGAGACCATGCACGATGACCAACCAAAGTAGGCGTATGTCACAGACCATGACCAAGTAATGTTACTTAGTGTGGTAAACTTTGACAACTCACAACACGGGTCACAAATGGTCAGGGTGGAAGGTAATGGTTTGTGAATACTAGTTATCTACTAGCAAGTACAAATACCTTCAATATGTAGTGGCACAATGTGGCTTCAATGCATAGTGACCAACCAAAGTATGCATATGTCACTAACCATGACGAACAAGTTTCACTTCGTGTTGTCAACTTTGAAAACGCATAACACGAGTCACAAATGGTCAAAGGATAAAACAATGGATTGGGAAGCCTATGCATTGGCTAGAAAGGACAAAGAACTTCAATACGTAGTGGCATGGTGTGGCTAACATGCACACCAAACATTCAAACTAGGCATATGTCACTGATCATGACCAAATAATTTCAATATGGGTGGTCAACGTTGACCAACCATAACACAAGTCACAAACGGTCAGAAGAGGAAACAATGCTATGAGAATATCGGTTCTCAACTACCAAGTACCATGACCTTCAGTCAGTAGTAGCGCGGTGTGGCTACCATGCACTATGACCGACCAATGTAGGCATATTTACTGCCTTTGACCAAAGAAATCCGCTGTGTGTGGTCAACATTGACAACTCATAATATGAGTCACAAATGGTCAAAAGGAGAAACAATGGTTTGGGAACACCAAGTATCACATATCAAGCACAAGGGGCTTTAATACGATGTGGCACGGTGTGGAGACCATGCACAATGACCAACCAAAGTAGGCATATGTCACTGACCATGACCAAGTAGTGTCACTAAGTGTGGTAAACTTTGACAACTCACAACACGCGTCACAAATGGTCAGGGTGGAAGGTAATGGTTTGTGAATACTAGTTATCTACTAGCAAGTACAAATACCTTCAATATGTAGTGGCACAATGTGGCTGCAATGCGCAGTGACCAACCAAAGTATGCATGTCACTAACCATGACGAAAACATTTGACTTCATGTTGTCAACGTTGAAAACGCATAACACGAATCACAAATGGTCAGAGGGGAAAACAATGGATTGGGAAGCCTATTCATTGGCTAGAATGGACAAAGTACTTCAATGCGTAGTGGCACGGTGTGGCTAATATGCCCACCAAACAATCAAACTAGGCACATGTCACTGATCATGACCAGAGAATTTCAATATGGGTGGTCAACGTTGACCAACCATAACACAAGTCACAAACGGTCAGGAGAGAAAACAATGCTATGAGAATATTGGTTCTCAACTACCAAGTACAATGACCTTCAGTCAGTAGTTGCGCGGTGTGGCTACCATGCACAATGACCGACCAAAGTAGGCATATTTACTGCCTTTGACCAAAGTAATCCGCAGTGTGTGGTCCACGTTGACAACTCATAATGTGAGTCACAAATGGTCAAAGGGGGAAACAATGGTTTGGGAACACCACGTATCACATAGCAAGCACAAGGGGCTTCAATACGTTGTGGCACGGTGTGGGGACCATGCACGATGACCGACCAAAGTAGGCATATGTCACTGACCATGACCAAATAATGTCACTAAGTGTGGTAAACTTCAACAACTAACAACATGAGTCACAAATGGTCAGGGTGGAAGGTAATGGTTTGTGAATACTAGTTATCTACTACCAAGTACAAGTACCTTCAATATGTAGTGGCACAATGTGGCTTCAATGCACAGTGACCACCCAAAGTATGCATATGTCACTGAACATGACAAAAGAATTTCACTTCATGTGGCCAACGTTGAAAACGCATAACACGCGTCACAAATGGTCAAAGGGGAAAACAATGGATTGGGAACACTAGTTATCAATGAGGAAGTACAAAGACCTTCAACAAGCAGTGGCACGGTATGGTTAGCGTGCACAGTGACCAACCAAAGGATGCATACGTCACTGACTACGACAGAATAAGTCCACTATGTGTGGTCAACATTGATAACTCATAACACGAGGCACAAATGGTCAGAGGGAGAGACAGTGATTTGGGAAGCCTATGTATTGACTAGAAAGGACAAACAACTTCAATACATAGTGGCACGGTGTGGCTAATATGCACACCAAACAACCAAACTAGGCATATGTCACTGATCATGACCACAGGATTTCAATATGGGTGGTCAACGTTGACCAACCATAACACGAGTCACAAACGGTGAGGACAAGAAACAATGCTATGAGAATATCGGTTCTCAACTACCAAGTACAATGACCTTCAGTTAGTAGTAGCACGGTGTGCCTACCATGCACAATGACCGACCAACGTAGGCATATGTACTGCCTTTGACCAGAGAAATCCGCTGTGTGTGGTCAACATTGACAACTCACAATACGAGTGACAAATGGTCAGAGGGGGAAACAATGGGTTGGGAATACTTGGTATCGACTAGCAAGTACAAAGACCTTCGATAAGTGGTGGCACGGTATGGCTACCATGCACAATGACCAACCAAAAGATTATTGTGTCATTGAATATCATAAAAAGAGATTCATTGTGTCTTGTCAACTTTCCTCCTTGCGGCTGGTCAATTGCAGCAATGGTTGGGAGGTTATACAAGCTCAAAGTTGCAAAATTCAAAACGTAGTCTGTGTCAATTGTTTACAAACTAAACTGAAATTGTTATCATTCATACTTTTGAAAACTACCTTACAATCTTTTACCCCCCTTTGTTTTATGCCCTTTGCCCATAGGAACCCTTATAATGTCATTTGGACAACATATGAACACCATGTGAGTTGGTTTAGTGCTTATTGAGTTAGATTATGGAGCAATAGGTCCTGGGTTTGAATCCTCGTACGCTCAATATAGAATAGGCTCGCGACCTGGGGGGGGGGGGGGGCGGTTGTGCTACCTCAACTCTACCTTTGAGCCTACGCCGTGGGGGGGTAGGGGAGGTGTCATAATGCGGTCGTGAATCTGTCCTCAGGTCGTCCACGGAACATCCCTCTAGGGGGGTGGGAGGTAGTATCCCAGTGAAGGCACCTACGCGTAACGAATAAACAAAAACCGACATGGTGTCAAAGGGAGAAACCTTATACTTTTTATTGCCTAGCAAGTGCAAATACTTTCAACAAGTAGTGGAACGGTGTGGCTACCATGTACAATGACCAACCAGATGATGCATGTGCCACTTACCATGACCAAATAATTTTACTATGTGTGGTTAACATTGACAACACATAACATGGGCCACAAATTGTCAGGGGGGGAGACAATGGTTTGGGAACACCACAAATCACATAGCAAGCACAAGGGGCTTCAATACATTGTGGCACGGTGTGGAGACCATGCACGATGACCAACCAAAGTAGGCATATGTTACTGACCATGACCAAACAATGTCACTAAGTGTGGTAAACTTTGACAAGACACAACACGGGTCACAAATGGTCAGGGTCGAGGATAATGGGCTGTGAATAGTAGTTATCTACTAGAAAGTACAAATACTTCAATATGTAGTGGCACAATGTGGCTTCAATGCACAATGACCAACCAAAGTATGCATATGTCACTGAACATGACAAAAGAATTTCACTTCATGTGGTCAACGTTGAAAACGCATAACACGAGTCACAAATGGTCAGAGGGGAAAACAATGGATTGGGAACACTAGTTATCAACTATGAAGTACAAAGACCTTCAACAAGCAGTGGCACGGTATGGCTAGCGTGCACAGTGACCAACCAAACGATGCATATGTCACTGACTACGACCGAATAAGTCCACTATGTGTGGTCAACTTTGACAGCTCATAACACGAGTCACAAATTGTCAGAGGAAGAGACAATGGTTTGGGACGCATATGTATTGACTAGAAAGGACAAAGAACATCAATACGTATTGGCACCGTGTGGCTAATATGCACACCAAACAATCAAACTTGGCATATGTCACTGATCATGACCACATAATTTCAATATGGGTGGTCAACGTTGACCAACCATAACATGAGTCACAAACGTCCAGGAGAGGAAACAATGCTATTGGAACATGGGTTCTCAACTACCAAGTACAATGACCTTCAGTCAGTAGTAGCGCGGTGTGGATACCATGCACAATAACCGACCAACGTAGGCATGTTTACTGCCTTTGACCAAAGATATCCGCTGTGTGTGGTCCACGTTGACAACTCATAACACAAGTCACAAATGGTCAGAGGGGGAAACAATGGTTTGGGAACTCCACATATGACATAGCAAGCACAAGGGGCTTCAATACGTTGTGGCACGGTGTGGGGACCATTTACGATGACACACCAAAGTAGGCATATGTCACTGACCATGACCAAATAATGTCACTAAGTGTGGTAAACCTTGACAATTCACAACACGAGTCACAAATGGTCAGTGTGGAAGGTAATGGTTTGTGAATACTAGTTATCTACTAGCAAGTACAAATACCTTCAATATGTAGTGGCACAATGTGGCTTCAATGCATAGTGACCTCCCAAAGTATGCATATGTCACTCACCATGACGAAAGAATTTCACTTCATGTGCTCAACGTTGAAAACGCATAACACGAGTCACAAATGGTCAAAGGGGGAAAAACTGGGTTGGAACACTAGTTATCAACTAGGAAGTACAAAGACCTTCAACGAGCAGTGGCACGGCATGGCTAGCGTTCACAGTGACCAACCAAGGGATGCATACGTCACTGACAACGACCGAATAGGTCCACTAAGTGGACTTATTTGGTCAACATTGACAACTCATAACACGAGTCACGAATGGTCATAGGGAGAGAAAATGGTTTGGGAAGCCTATGTATTGAGTAGAAAGGACAAACAACTTCAATACGTAGTGGTATGTTGTGGCTAATGTGCACACCAAACAACCAAACTATGCATATGTCACTGATCATGACGACATAATTTCAATGTGGTTGGTCAACGTTGACCAACCATAGCACGAGTCACAAACGGTCAGGACATGAAACAATGCTATGGGAATTTCCGTTCTGAACTACCAAGTACAACGACCTTCAGTCAGTAGTAGCACGGTGTGGCTACCATGCATAATCACCGACCAAAGTAGGCATATGTACTGCCTTTGACCAAAGAAATCCGTTGTGTATGGTCAATGCTGACAACTCATAATACGAGTCACAAATGGTCAGAGGAGGAAACAATGGTTTGCGAACACCAAGTATCACATAGCAAGCACAAGGGGCTTCAAGACGTTGTGGCACGGTGTGGAGACCATGCACGACGGCCAACCAAAGTATGCATATGTCGCTGACCATGACCAAGTAATGTCACTAAGTGTGGTAAACTACGACACCTCACAACACGAGTCACAAATGGTCAGGGTGGAAGGTAATGGTTTTTGAATACTAGTTATCTACAAGCAAGTACAAATGCCTTCAATATGTAGTGGCACAATGTGGCTTCAATGCACAGTGACCAACCAAAGTATGCATGTGTCACTAACCATGACCAACAAATTTTACTTCATGTCGTCAACGTTGAAAACGCATAACACGAGTCACAAATGCTCAGAGGAGAAAACAATGGACTGTGAAGTCCATGTATTGGCTACAAAGGAAAAAGAACTTCAATACGTAGTGGCACGGTGTGGCTAATATGCACACCAAACAATCAAACTAGGTATATGTCACTGATCATGACCACAGAATTTCAATATGGGTGGTCAACGTTGACAATCCGTAACACGAGTCACAAACGTTCAAGAGAGGAAACAATGCTATGAGAATATCGGTTCTCAACTACCAAGTACGATGACCTTCAGTCAGTAGTAGGGCGCTGTGGCTACCATGCACAATGACCGACCAAAGTAGGCATGTTTACTGCCTTTTACCAAAGAAGTCCGCTGTGTGTGGTCCACATTGACAACTCATGATACAAGTCACAGAAGGTCAGAGGGGGAAACAATGGTTTGGGAACACCACATATCACATAGCAAGCACAAGGGGCTTCAATATATTATGGCACGGTGTGGGGACCATGCACAATGACCAACCAAAGTAGGCATATGTCACTGACCATGACCAAATAATGTCACTAAGTGTGGTAAACCTTGACAACTCACAACACGAGCCACAAATGGTAAGGGTGGAAGGTTATGGTTTGTGAATACTAGTTCTCTAGTAGCAGGTACAAATAACTTCAATGTGTAGAGGCACAATGTGGCTTCAATGCATGATGACCACCCAAAGTATGCATATGTCACTGACCATGACGAAAGAATTTCACTTCATGTGGTCAACGTTGAAAACGCATAACACGAGTTACAAATGGTCAGAGGGGGAAACAATGGGTTGGGAAAACTAGTTATAAACTAGGAAGTACAAAGACCTTCAACAAGCAGTGGCACGGTATGGCTAGCGTGCACAGTGACCAACCAAAGGATGCATACGTCACTGACTACAGCCGAATAAGTCCAGTATGTGTGGTCAACATTGAAAACTCATAACACGAGTCACAAATGGTCAGAGGGGGGAGACAATGGTTTGGGAAGCCTATGCATTGACTAGAAAGGACAAAGAACATTAAAACGTAGTGGCACGATGTGGCTAATATGCACACCAAACAACCAAACTAGGCATATGTCACTGATCATGACCACATAATTTTAACATGGGTGGTCAACGTTGACCAACCATAACACGAGTCACAAACGGTCAGGACAGGAAACAATGCTATGGGAATATCGGTTCTCAACTACCAAGTACAACGACCTTCAGTCAGTAGTAGCACGGTGTGGCTACCATGCATAATGGCCGACCAAAGTAGGCATATGTCGCTGACCATGACCAAGTAATGTCACTAAGTGTGGTAAACTTTGACAACTCACAACACGAGTCACAAATGGTCAGGGTGGAAGGTAATGGTTTGTGAATACTAGTTATCTACAAGCAAGCACAAATACCTCAATATGTAATGGCACAATGTGGCTTCGATGCACAGTGACCACCCAAAGTATGCACATGTTAGTGACCATGACGAAAGAATTTCACTTCATGTGGTCAACGTTGAAAACGCTTAACACGAGTCACAAATGGCCAGAGTGGAAAACTATGGGTTGGGACCACTAGTTATCAACTAAGAAGTACAAAGACCTTCAACAAGCACTTGCACGGTATGGCTAGCGTGCACAGTGACCAATCAAAGGATGCATACGTCACTGACTACGACTGAATAAGTCCACTATGTGTGGTCAACATTGACAACTCATAACACGAGTCACAAATTGTCAAAGGGAAAGAAAATGGTTTGGGAAGCCTATGTATTGACTAGAAAGGACAAAGAACTTCAATACGTAGTGGTACGGTGTGGCTAATATGCACACCAAATAACCAAACTAGGCATATGTCACTGATAATGACCACATTATTTCAATATGGGTGGTCAACGTTGACCAACCATAACACGAGTCACAAACGGTCAGGACAGGAAACAATGCAATGGGAATATTGGTTCTCAACTACCAAGTACAACGACCTTCATTCTGTAGTAGCACGGTGTGGCTGCCATGCACAAAGACCGACCAAAGTAGGCATATGTACTGCGTTTGACCAAAGAAATCCGCAGTGTGTGGTCAACGTTGACAACTCATAATAGGAGTCACAAATGGTCGGAGGAGGAAACAATGGTTTGGGAACACCAAGTATCACATAGCAAGCACAAGTTACTTCAATACGTTGTGGCACGGTGTGAGACCATGCACGATGACCAACCAAAGTAGGCATATGTCGTTGACCATGACCGAGTAATGGCACTAGGTGTGGTAAACTTTGACAACTCACAACACGAGTCACAAATGGTGAGGGTGGAAGGTAGTGGTTTGTGACTACAAGTTATCCACAAGCAAGTACCCGTACCTTCAATATGTAGTGGCACAATGTGGCCTCAATGCACAGTGACCAACCAAAGTATGCATATGTCACTAACCATGACGAACAAATTTCACTTCATGTGGTCAATGTTGAAAACGCATAACACAAGTCACAAATGGTCAGAGGGGAAAACAATGGATTGCGAAGCCTATGTAATGGCTAGAAAGGACAAAGAACTTTAATACGTAGTGGCACAGTGTGGCTAATATGCACACCAAACATTCAAACTAGGCATATGTCACTGATCATGACCAGAGAATTTCAATATGGGTGGTCAACATTGACCAACCATAACACGAGTCACAAACGGTCAGGAGAGGAAGCAATGCTATGAGAATATTGGTTCTCAACTACCAAGTACAATGACCTTCAGTCAGTAGTAGTGCGGTGTGGCTACCATGCATAATGACCGACCAAAGTAGGCATATTTACTGCCTTTGACCAAAGAAATCCGCTGTGTGCGGTCCACGTTGACAACTCATAACACGAGTCACAAATGGTCAGAGGGGGAAGCAATGGTTTGGGAATACCACGTATCACATAGCAAGCACAAGGGGCTTCAATACGTTGTGGCACGGTTTGGAGAGCATGCACGATGACCAACCAAAGTAGGCATATGTCACTGACCATGACCAAATAATGTCACTAAGTGTGGTAAACTTTGACAACTCACAACACGAGTGACAAATGGTCTGGGTGGAAGGTAATGGTTTGTGAATAATAGTTATCTACTAGCAAGTACAAATACCTTCAGTATGTAGTGGCACAATGTGGCTTCAATGCACAGTGACCACTCAAAGTATGCATATGTCACTTACCATGACGAAAGAATTTCACTTCATGTGGTCAATGCTGAGAACGCATAACACGAGTCACAAATGGTCAGAGGGGAAACAATGGGTTGGGAACACTAGTCATCACCTAGGAAGTACAAAGACCTTCAACAAGCAGTGGCAGGGTATGGCTAGCATGCGCAGTGACCAACCAAAGGATGCACACGTCACTGACTACGACCGAATAAGTCCACTATGTGTGGTCAACATTGACAACTCATAACACGAGTCACAAATGTTCAGAGGGAGAGACAATGGTTCGAGAAGCCTATGCATTGAATAGAAAGGACAAAGAACATGAATACGTAGTGGCACGGTGTGGCTAACATGCACACCAAACAACCAAACTAGGCATATGTCACTGAACATGACCACATGATTTCAATACGGGTGGTCCACGCTGACCAACCATAAAACAAGTCACAAACAGTCAGGGCAGGAAACAATGCTATGGGAATATCGGTTCTCAGCTACCAAGTACAACGACCTTCATTCAGTAGTAGCACGGTGTGGCTACCATGTACAATGACCGACCAAAGTAGGCATATGTACTGCCTTTGACGAAAGAAATCTGCTGTGTGTGGTAAACGTTGACAACTCATAATACGAGTCACAAATGGTCAGAGGGGGAAACAATGGTTTAGAAATACCAAGTATCTCATAGCAAGCACAAGGGGCTTCAATACGTTGTGGCACGGTGTAGAGACCATGCACGATGACCAACCAAAGTAGGCATATGTCACTGACTATGACCAAAAAATGTCAATAAGTGTGGTAAACATTGACAACTCACATCACGAGAAAAAAAGTCAGGGTGGAAGGTAATGGTTTGTGAATACTAGTTATCTACTAACAAGTACAAATACCTTCAATATGTATTGGCACAATGTGGCTTCAATGCACAGTGACAACGAAAGTATGCATATGTCACTAACCATGACGAACAAATTTCACGTATGTGGTCAATGTTGAAAACGCATAACACTAGTCACAAATGGTCAGATGGGAAAAGAATGGGTTGGGAACACTTGTTATCAACTAGGAAGTACAAAGACCTTCAACAAGTAGTGGCACCGTATGGCTAGTGTGCACAGTGACTAACCAAAGGTTGCATACGTCACTGACTATGACCGAATAAGTCCACAATGTGTGGTCAACATTGACAACTCATAACGCCAGTCCCAAATGGTCAGAGGAAGAGACAATGGTTTGGGACGCATGTGTATTGACCAGAAAGGACAAAGAACTTCAATACGTATTGGCACCGTGTGGCTAATATGCACACCAAACAATCAAAATTGGCATATGTCACTGATCATGACCACATAATTTCAATATGGGTGGTCAACGTTGACCAACCATAACACGAGTCACAAACGTCCAGGAGAGGAAACAATGCTATTAGAACATGGGTTCTCAACTACCAAGTACAATCACCTTCAGTCAGTAGTAGCGCGGTGTGGCTACAATGCACAATGACCGACCAACGTAGGCATGTTTACTGCCTTTGACCAAAGAAATCCGCAGTGTGTGGTCCACGTTGACAACTCATAACACAAGTCACAAATGGTCAGAGCAGGAAACAATGGTTTGGGAACTCCACATATCACATAGCAAGCACAAGGGGCTTCAATACGTTGTGGCACGGTGTGGGGACCATGCACGATGACCAACCAAAGTAGGCATATGTCACTGACCATGACCAAATAATGTCACTAAGTGTGGTAAACCTTGACAACTCACAACACGAGTCACAAATGGTCAGTGTGGAAGGTGTTGGGTTGTGAATACTAGTTATCTAGTAGTAAGTACAAATACCTTCAATATGTAGTGGCACAATGTGGCTTCAATGCATAGTGACCACCCAAAGTATGCATATGTCACTCACCATGACGAAAGAATTTCACTTCATGTGCTCAACGTTGAAAACGCATAACACGAGTCACAAATGGTCAAAGGGGGAAAAACTGGGTTGGAACACTAGTTATCAACTAGGAAGTACAAAGACCTTCAACGAGCAGTGGCACGGCATGGCTAGCGTTCACAGTGACCAACCAAGGGATGCATACGTCACTGAAAACAACCGAATAAGTCCACTAAGTGGATTTATTTGGTCAACATTGACAACTCATAACACGAGTCACGAATGGTCATAGGGAGAGAAAATGGTTTGGGAAGCCTATGTATTGAGTAGAGAGGACAAACAACTTCAATACGTAGTGGCACGTTGTGGCTAATGTGCACACCAAACAACCAAACTATGCATATGTCACTGATCATGACGACATAATTTCAATATGGTTGATCAACGTTGACCAACCATAGCACGAGTCACAAACGGTCAGGACATGAAACAATGCAATGGGAATTTTGGTTCTGAACTACCAAGTACAACGACATTCAGTCAGTAGTAGCACGGTGTGGCTACCATGCATAATCACCGACCAAAGTAGGCATATGTACTGCCTTTGACCAAAGAAATCCGTTGTGTATGGTCAACGCTGACAACTCATAATACGAGTCACAAATGGTCAGAGGAGGAAACAATGGTTTGCAAACACCAAGTATCACATAGCAAGCACAAGGGGCTTCAAGACGTTGTGGCACGGTGTGGAGACCATGCACGACAACCAACCAAAGTACGCATATGTCGCTGACCATGACCAAGTAATGTCACTAAGTGTGGTAAACTTTGACAACTCACAACACGAGTCACAAATGGTCAGGGTGGAAGGTAATGGTTTTTGAATACTAGTTATGTACAAGCAAGTACAAATACCTTCAATATGTAGTGGCACAATGTGGCTTCAATGCAGAGTGACCAACCAAAGTATGCATGTGTCACTAACCATGACCAACAAATTTCACTTCATGTCGTCAACGTTGAAAACGCATAACACGAGTCACAAATGCTCAGAGGAGAAAACAATGGATTGTGAAGCCCATGTGTCACTGATCATGACCACAGAATTTCTATATGGGTGGTCAACGTTGACCAACCATAACACGAGTCACAAACGGTCAGGACAAGAAACAATGCTATGGGAATATTGGTTTTCAACTACCAAGTACAACGACCTTCATTCAGTAGTAGCACGGTGTGGCTACCATGTATAATGACCGACCAAAGTAGGCATATGTACTGCCTTTTACTAAAGAAATCCGCTGTGTGTGGTCAACGTTTACAACTCATAATACGAGTCACAAATGGGCAGAGGGGGAAACAATGGTTTAGAAACACCAAGTATCACATAGCAAGCACAAGGGGTTTCAATACGTTGTGGCACGGTGTCGAGACCATGCACGATGACCAACCAAAGAAGGCATATGTCACTGGCCATGACCGAATAATGTCACTAAGTGTGGTAAACTTTGACAACTCACAACACGAGTCACAAGTGGTCAGGGTGGAAGGTAATGGTTTGTGAATACTAGTTATCTACTAGCCATTACAAATACCTTCAATATGTAGTGGCACAATGTGGCTTCAATGCACAGGGACAAATGAAAGAATGCATGTGTCACTGAACATGACGAAAGAATTTCACTTCATGTGGTCAACGTTGAAAACGCATAACACCAGTCACAAATGGTCAGACGAGAAAACAATGGATTGGGAACACTAGTTATCAGCAAGGAAGTACAAGGACCTTCAACAAGCAGTGGCACGGTATGGCTAGCGTGCACAGTGACCAACCAAAGGATGCATACGTCACTGACTACGACCGAATAAGTCCACTATGTGTGGTCAACATTTACAACTCATAACACGAGTCACAAATGGTCAGGGTGGAAGGTAATTGTTTGTGAATACTAGTTATCTACTAGCAAGTACAAATACCTTCAATATGTAGTGGCACAATGTGGCTTCAATGCAGAGTGACCAACCAAAGTATGCATGTGTCACTAACCATGACCAACAAATTTCACTTCATGTCGTCAACGTTGAAAACGCATAACACCAGTCACAAATGGTCAGACGAGAAAACAATGGATTGGGAACACTAGTTATCAGCAAGGAAGTACAAGGACCTTCAACAAGCAGTGGCACGGTATGGCTAGCGTGCACAGTGACCAACCAAAGGATGCATACGTCACTGACTACGACCGAATAAGTCCACTATGTGTGGTCAACATTTACAACTCATAACACGAGTCGCAGATGGTCAGAGGGAGAGACAATGGTTTGGGAAGCCTATGTATTGACTATAAAGGACAAAAAACTTCAATACGTGGTGGCACGGTTTGGCAAATATGCACACCAAACAACCAAACTAGGCATATGTCACTGATCATGACCACAGAATTTCAATATGGGTTGTCAACGTTGACCAACCATAACACGTGTCACAAAGAGTCAGGACAGGAAACAATGCTATGGGAATATCGGTTCTTAACTACCAAGTACAACAACCTTCACTCGGTAGTAGCACGGTGTGGCTACCATGCACAAAGATCGACCAAAGTAGGCATATGTACTACCTTTGATCAAAGAAATCCGCTGTCTGTGGTCAACGTTGACAGCCCATAATATGAGTCACAAACGATGAAAGGGGGAAACAATGGTTTGGGAACACCAAGTATCACATAGCAAGCACAAGGGGCTTCAATACGTTGTGGACGGTGTGGAGACCATGCGAATTGACCAACCAAAGTATGCATATGTCAGTGACCATGACCAAATCATGTCACTAAGTGAAGTAACCCTTGACAACTCACAACACGAGTCACAAATGGTCAGGGTGGAAGGTAATGGTTTGTGAATACCAGTTATCTACTAGCAAGTACAAATACTTTCAATATGTAGTGGCACAATGTGGCTTCAATGCACAATGACCAACCAAAGTATGCATATGTCACTGAACATCACGAAAGAAGTTCACTTCATGTGGTCAACGTTGAAAACGCATAACACGAGTCACAAATGGTCAGAGGGGAAGACAATGGACAGGGAACACTAGTTATCATCTAGGAAGTACAAAGACATTCAACAAGCAGTGGCACAGTATGGCTAGCATGTACAGTGACCAACCAAAGGATGCGTACGTCACTGACTACAACCGAATAAGTCCACTATGTGTGGTCAACATTGACAACTCCTAACACGAGTCACAAATAGTCAGAGGGAGAGACATTGGTCTGGGAAGCCTATGTATTGACTAGAAAGGACAGAGAACTTCAATACGTAGTGGCACGGTGTGGCTAATATGCACACCAAATAACCAAACTAGGCATATGTCACTGATCATGACCACAGAATTTCAATATGGATGCTTAACGTTGACCAACCATAGCACGAGTCACAAACGGTCAGGACAGGAAACAATGCTATGGGAATAGCAGTTCTCAACTACCAAGTACAAGGACCTTCAGTCAGAAGTAGCACGGTGTGGCTACCATGCACAATGACTGACCAAAGTAGGCAAATGTACTGCCTTTGACCAAAGAAATCCGCTGTGTGTTGTCAACGTTGACAACTCATAATACGAGTCACAAATGGTCAGAGGGGGAAACAATGGTTTGGGAACACCAAGTACCACATAGCAAGCACAAGGGGCTTCAATACATAGTGGCACGGTGTGGAGACCATGCACGATGACCAACCAAAGTAGGCATATGTCACTGACCATGACCAAGCAATGTCACTAAAGGTGGTAAGTTTTGACAACTCACAACACGAGTAAAAAATGGTCAGGGTGGAAGGTATTGGTTTGTGAATACTATTTATATACTAGCAAGTACAAATACCTTCAATATGTATTGGCACAATGTGGCTTCAATGCAAAGTGACCAACCAACGTATGCATATGTCACTGAACATGACGAAAGAATTTCACTTCATGTGGTCAACACTGAAAACCCATAACATGAGTCACAAATGGCCAGATGGGAAAACAATGGATTGGGAACACTATTGATCAACTCGGAAGTACAAAGACCTTCAACAAGTAGTGGCACGAAATGGCTAGCGTGCACAGTGACCAACCAAAGGATGCATACATCACTCAGTACTACCGAATAAGTCCACTATGTGTGGTCAACATTGACAACTCATACCATGAGTCACAAATGGTCAGAGGGAGAGACAATGGTTTGGGAAGCCTATGTATTGACTAGAAAGGACAGATAACTTCAATACGTAGTGGTACGGTGTGGCTGATATGCACACCAAACAACCAAACTAGGCATATGTCACTGATCATGACCACAGAATTTCAATATGGGTGGTCAACGTTGACCAACCATAACACGAGTCACAAACTGTCAGGACAGGAAACAATGCTATGGGAAGATCGGTTCTCAACCACCAAGTACAATGATCTTCAGTCAGAAGTAGCACGGTGTGGCGACCATGCACAATGACCGACCAAAGTAGGCATATGTACTGCCTTTGACCAAAGAAATCCGCTGTGTGTGGTCAACGTTGACAACTCATAATACGAGTCACAAATGGTCAGAGGGGGAAACAATGGTTTGGGAACACCAAGTATCACATAGCAAGCACAAGGGTCTTCAATACGTTGTGGCATGGTGTGGAGACCATGCACGATGACCAACCAAAGTAGGCATATGTCACTGACCATGACCAAATAATGTCACTAAGTGTGGTAACCTTTGACAACTCACAACACGAGTCACAAATAGTCAGGGTGGAAGGTAATGGTTTGTGAGTACCAGTTATCTACTAGCAAGTACAAATACTTTCAATATGTAGTGGCACAATGTGGGTTCAATGCACAATGACCAACGAAAGTATGCATATGTCAATGAACATCACGAAAAAATTTCACTTCATGTGGTCAACGTTGAAAACGCATAACACGAGTCACAAATGGTCAGAGGGGAAGACAATGGACTGGGAACACTAGTTATCAACTAGGAAGTACAATGACCTTCAACAAGCAGTGGCACGGTATGGCTAGCATGTATAGTGACCAACCAAAGGATGCGTACGTCACTGACTACAACCGAATAAGTCCACTATGTGTGGTCAACATTGACAACTCCTAACACGAGTCACAAATAGTCAGAGGGAGAGACATTGGTTTGGGAAGCCTATGTATTGACTAGAAAGGACAGAGAAATCCAATACGTAGTGGCACGGTGTGGCTAATGTGCACACCAAACAACCAAACTAGGCATATGTCACTGATCATGACCACAGAATTTCAATATGGGTACTTAACGTTGACCAACCATAACACGAGTCACAAACGGTTAGGACAGGAAACAATGCTATGGGAATATTGGTTCTCAACTACCAAGTACAAGGACCTTCAGTCAGAAGTAGCACGGTGTGGCTAGCATGCATAATGACTGACCAAAGTAGGCAAATGTACTGCCTTTGACCAAAGAAATCCGCTGTGTGTTGTCAACGTTGACAACTCATAATACGAGTCACAAATGGTCAGAGGGGGAAACAATGGTTTGGGAACACCAAGTATCACATAGCAAGCACAAGGGGCTTCAATACATTGTGGCACGGTGTGGAGACCATGCAGGATGACCAACCAAAGTAGGCATATGTCACTGACCATAACCAAGCAATGTCACTAAGTGTGGAAAACTTTGACAACTCACAACACGAGTCAAAAATGGTCAGGGTGGAAGGTATTGGTTTGTGAATACTAGTTATATACTAGCAAGGACGAATACCTTCAATATGTATTGGCACAATGTGGCTTCAATGCAAAGTGACCAACCAAAGTATGCATATGTCACTGAACATGACGAAAGAATTTCACTTCATGTGGTCAACACTGAAAACCCATAACACGAGTCACAAATGGCCAGAGGGGAAAACAATGGATTGGGAACACTAGTGATCAGCTCGGAAGTACAAAGACCTTCAACAAGCAGTGGCACGGTATGGCTAGCGTGCACAGTGACCAACCAAAGGATGCATAGGTCACTTACTACGACCGAATAAGTCCACTATGTGTGGTCAACAATGACAACTCGTAACACGCACCACAAATGGTCAGAGGGAGAGACAATGGTTTGGGAAGCCTATGTATTGACTAGAAAGGACAGATAACCTCAATACGTAGTGGTACAGTGTGGCTGATATGCACACCAAACAACCAAACTAGGCATATGTCACTGATCATGACCACAGAATTTCAATATGGGTGGTCAACGTTGACCAACCATAAGACGAGTCACAAACGGTCAGGACAGAAAACAATGCTGTGGGAATATCGGTTCTCAACTACCAAGTACAAGGACCTTCAGTCAGAAGTAGCACGGTGTGGCTACCATGCACAATGACTGACCAAAGTAGGCAAATGTACTGCCTTTGACCAAAGAAATCCGCTGTGTGTGGTCAACGTTAACAACTCATAATACGAGTCACAAATGGTCAGAGGGGGAAACAATGGTTTGGGAACACCAAGTATCACATAGCAAGCACAAGGGGCTTCAATACGTTGTGGCACGGTGTGGAGACCATGCACAATGACCAAGAAAAGTAGGCATATGTCACTGACCATGACCAAGCAATGTCACTAAGTGTGGTAAACTTTGACAACTCACAACACGAGTCACAAACGGTCAGGGTGGAAAGTATTGGTTTGTGAATACTAGTTATCTACTAACAAGTACAAATACCTTCAATATCTAGTGGCATAATGTGGCTTCAATGCACAGTGACCAACCAAAGCATGCATATGTCACTAACCATGACGAAAAAATATCACTTCATGTGGTCAATGTTGAAAACACATAACACGAGTCACAAATGGTCAGAGGGGACAACAATGGATAGGGAAGCCTATGTATTGGCTATAAAGGACAAAGAACTTCAATACGTAGTGGCACGCTGTGGCTAATATGGACACCAAACAATCAAACTAGGCATATGTCACTGATCATGACCAGAGAATTTCAATATGGGTGGTCAACGTTGACCAACCATAACACCAGTCACATACGTTCAGGAGAGGAAACAATGCTACGAGAATATCGCTTCTCAACTACCAAGTACAATGACCTTCAGTCAGTAGTAGCGAGTTGTGGCTACCATGCACAATGATCGACCAAAGTAGACATATTTACTGCCTTTGACCAAAGAAATCCGCTGTGTGTGGTCCAAGTTGACAACTCATTATACGAGTCACAAATGGTCAGAGGGGGAAACAATGGTTTGGGAACACCAAGTATCACATAGCAAGCATAAGGGGCTGCAATACATTGTGGCACGGTGTGGAGACCATGCACCATGACCAACCAAAGTAAGCATATGTCACTGACCATGACCAAATAATGTCACTAAGTGTGGTGACCTTTGACAACTCACAACACGAGTCACAAATGGTCAGGGTGGAAGGTTATGGGTTGTGAATACTAGTTGTCTACTAACAAGTACAAATACCTTCAATATGTACTGGCACAATGTGGCTTCAATGCACAGTGACCACCCAATGTATGCATATGTCACTGACCATGACAAAGAAATTTCACTTCATGTGGTCAACGTTGAAAACACATAACACAAGTCACGAATGGTCAGAGAGGAAAACAACGGGTTGGGAACACTAGCTATCAACTAGGAAGTACGAAGACCTTTAGAAAGCAGTGGCACGGTATGGCCAGCATGCACAGTGACCAACCAAAGGATGCATACGTCACTGACTACGACCGAATAAGTCCACTGTGTGTGGTCAACGTTGACAACTCATAACACGAGTCACAAATGGTGAGAGGGAGAGACAATGGTTTGGGAAGCCTATGTATTGACTAGAAAGGACAAAGAACTTCAATACGTAGTAGCACGGTGTGGCTAATATGCACACCAAAGAACAAAACTGGGCATATGTCACTGATTATGACCACAAATTTTCAATATGGGTGGTCAACATTGACCAACCATAACATGAGGTACAAACAGCCAGGAGAGGAAACAATTCTATGGGAATATCGGTTCTCAACTACCAACTACAACGACCTTCAGTCAGTAGTAGCACGGTGTCGCCACAGAATTTCAATATGGGTGGTCAACATTGACCAACCATAACATGAGTCACAAACGGTCAGGAGAGGAAACAATGCTATGGAAATATCGGTTCTCAACTACCAAGTACAACGACCTTCAGTCAGTAATAGCATGGTGTGGCTACCATTCACAATGACCGACCAAAGTAGGCATATGTACTGCCTTTGACCAAAGAAATCCGTTGTGTGTGGTCAACGTTGACAACTCATGATACGAGTCATAAATGGTCAGAGGGGGAAACAGTGGTTTGGGAACACCAAGTATCACATAGCAAGCACAAGGGGCTTCAATGCGTTGTGGCACGGTGGGGAGACCATGCACGATGACCAACCAAAGTAGGCATATGTCACTGACCATGACCAAGTAATGTCACTAAGTGTGTTAAACTCAGACAACTCACAACACGAGTCACAAATGGTCAGGGTAGAAGGTACTGGGTTGTGAATACTAGTTATCTACTAGCAAGTACAAATACCTTCAATATGTAGTGGTACAATGTGGCTTCAATGCATAGTGACCAACCAATGTATGCATATGTAATTGACCATGACGAACAAATTTCACTTCATGTGGTCAACGTTGAAAACGCATAACACGAGTCACAAATGGTAAGAGGGGAAAACAATGGGTTGGGAAAACTAATTATCAACTAGGAAGTACAAAGACCTTCAACAAGCAGTGGCACGGTATGGCTAGCGTGCACATTGACCAACCAAAGGATGCATACGTCACTTACTACGACCCAATAAGTCCACTATGTGTGGTCAACAATGACAACTCATAACACGAGTCACAAATGGTCAGAGGGAGAGACAATCATTTGGGAAGCCTATGTATTGACTAGAAAGGACAAAGAACTTCAATACGTTGTGGCACAATGTGCCTAATATGCACACCAAACAACCAAACTAGGCATATGTCACCAATCATGACCACAGAAATTCAATATGGGTGGTCAACGTTGACCAACCACAACACGAGTCACAAACGGTCAGGACAGGAAACAATGCTATCGGAATATCGGTTCTCAACTACCAAGTACAATGACCTTTAGTCAGTAGTAGCACGGTGTGGCTACCATGCAAAATGACCGAGCAAAGTAGGCATATGTACTGCCTTTGACCAAAGAAATCCGCTGTGTGTGGTCAACGTTGACAACTCATAATACGAGTCACAAATGGTCAGAGGGGGAAACAATGGTTTGGGAACACCAAGTATCACATAGGAAGCACAAGGGGCTTCAATACGATGTGGCACGGTGTGGAGACCATGCACGATGACCAACCAAAGTAGGCATATGTCACTGACCATGACCAAGTAATGTCACCCAGTGTGGTAAACTTTGACAACTCACAACACGAGTCACAAATGGTCAGGGTGGAAGGTAATGGTTTGTGAATACTAGTTATCTACTAGCAAGTACAAATACCTTCAATATGTAGTGGCAGGATGTGGCTTCAATGCACAGTGACCAACCAAAGTATGCATAGGTCACTAACCATGACGAGCAATTTGTTGGCTCTAGCGGGTGTGGAGACACCCTCAGGGATGCCTAGCTCTCAGTGATACATGCTATCAAGGTTTGGGCAGCCAATGGACACCAATGGTGAAGAGTGTGGAGCACAAGGATCACGGATGTGAGTGGGCAGAAGACGTCACATTCAGTATATCTGAATCGAAACACGTTTTTGTTACTTAGCATAGTAAGATTACATCAGATTCTTATAGCCTGTAATCTTAGCTTTCCAACGCATCCAAGCATGCCCAAATCAGAGGAGTAGAGCCCCTGCTACGGCCGTCAAAGTGACCTTTGGTGGAGCCGAGCCGCCCACCATGCCCACGAACGGGAGCGACGGGAGGCGCTTCGACGGTGGCCTGTCAAAGCGCCCTTCCTGTCATCCCAACGTGGAGAGGGGCATGCCTTGGTCCAGGGGACCATCCACATTCATTCCTTCATGGCCCATGTGCCTTTGGAGCCCAATGGAGACGAACTAGGACCACTGGTGGTGGAATATCCCGCCACCCATGGCGGGTACCATATTCCACCCACCCAAAGGAATCCAAACGTGACGTCGTGACTCTTCACGATCTGCTACCTCCGCGGGTCGAAGAGCCTGTACGCCTTGCTCCCGCTCTCGTACCCGACGAAGATGCACCGGCGAGTCCGCGGGTCCAGCTTGCCACGCCCCTCCCGTGCCTGCACAACAGCATGTACAACACAACCAAAAGAATGGAGGTGTGCCACAGTTGGCTTCCTTCCGCTCCACACTTTTTGTGGCGTCTTCCACACCTTGGACTTCGCGTCCTTTAGCGGCTTCGTCGGCGTCAGGTTCATGATGTATGCCGCTGTCCGTGCCGCCTTGCCCCAGTACCGCTGCGCGAGGCCAGCATCGCTCAACATGGACCGGACCATGTTGAGGATAGTGCGGTTTGCCCTTTCGGCGACGCCGTTCTGCTGCGGAGAGTGTGGCATAATTTTCTGCCACGCGATCCCCTTGCTCTTCATCCATGTCGAGCAGCCCTCATACTCGCCGCCGTTGTCACTCCGGAACACCTTCACCTTCAAGCCTACTTGCCGCTCCACTGCCGCCACAAACTCCTGCATACAAGTCAGGACATCACTCTTCCTCTTGATGATGTAGAGGTAGAGCTTGCGGCTGTGGTCGTCGATGAAGGTGACAAAGTAGCGAGCCCCACCAATGGAGGACTCGAACAGTCCGCACACATCCGTGTGCACCATCTCCAACTTCGTCGATGCATGCGTCCCTTTGCCATCAAACGGCTGCCGTGTCGCCTTGCCCACCATGCATGGCTCGCACACGGCATTCCTGGCTGCATCCAGGCCCTTAACCTCAAGACCCCGCACCACTTCCTTCTTCGCCATGTCCCTCACAGTTGAGGGAGCGATGTGACATAGGCGACGGTGCCACAGGTCCAGATTTCCTTCATCCTTTGTCACAAGGTTGACGGCGTCAGTCCTTACCGCATCGGCAAGGACCTTGGTGCAAAGAAGGTAGAGGTCCTCCTCCCTCTTGCCACGCACAATCACATCGCCATCTCCCTCCTTCTGGATGATGGCCTCCTTCTTGTTGAAGAGCACCTCGAGTCCCATGTCGGTAAGGCGGCTCACTGAAAGCAGATTTTCCCCGGAGTTGGGCATGTGGAGCACGTTGTAAATGGTGCACGGAATGACTTTCCCGTTCACCACCGACTCAATGCGAACATTGCCTTCGCCCGCGGCCAACTCTGTTTTGCCGTTGGCCGCTGTCATGCGCCGCTCGGTGGCGCCATAGGTGACGAATGCCGCCCGGTTGCATTGTGTGTGGCGGCCTGATCCGGAGTCGATCACAATGACTTCCGGATCTGTCAAGTCGGTAGACTCCCTGGCCATCATGGCTTGGGTGTCCTTCTTCCCGCCCTTCCCAGGCTGGTCCGACTTCTTGTTGGGGCAGTTGCGTACATAGTGGCCCTGTTTGCCACAGTTGTAGCACTCCCCTTTGTTGTCACCTCTCTTCGTGCCCTGGTTAGCACCCTTCCCCTTCTTGCCTCCCCCTCCACCTTGAGGGCGGACGGCATAGGCGGAACTTGATGTTGCCCCACTCTCTCTCCCACCACGTCGCATCCATTCATTGCGGACGTACTCAGCCACCTCCGGGTACTTCAGCTCATCGGCGGACCAGCCGCCTACGACGGTGATCATGGGACTCCAACTGTCCGGCAAGGCTAGAAGGAGGATCATGGCTTGCAGCTGAGGGTCAACCTTCCATCCAGTGGCTACGCACTCGGCAGTAAGGGACTCAATCTGCGGCAGGATCTCCATGATGTCGTCGCCTTCGTTGCCTCGGAGGGTGACGAGCCTTTTGAAGAGGAAGAGCTGGTTAGCAAGGTTGGTGGACTGATAGATGGTGCAGAGTTTCTTCTAGGCCTCCGCGGCCTCCGTGCATCCTTGAATCAGTGCGCGCTGCGGCGGAGCAAGCGCTGACACCAACAATGCAAGCTCCTTTTTGTTGCGCTTCTTGTACTTGTCCACTTCCTCCGGCGTCGCGGTATCCGGAGGCGCGGTCTCTTCACCGTTGACCAGCTCAAGCAGGCCCTTGTCATCAAGGTAGACCTCAAACTGCCACCTCCACAAGGGAAAGCCGTTACCATCAAATTTGGTGACGGCACCAATGCTCTATTGCTCGGTCGTTGCCATGGCGCGCGGCGGTAGNCGGCCTCCGTGCATCCTTGAATCAGTGCGCACTGCGGCGGAGCAAGCGCTGACACCAACAATGCAAGCTCCTTTTTGTTGCGCTTCTTGTACTTGTCCACTTCCTCCGGCGTCGCGGTATCCGGAGGCGCGGTCTCTTCACCGTTGACCAGCTCAAGCAGGCCCTTGTCATCAAGGTAGACCTCAAACTGCCACCTCCACAAGGTAAAGCCGTTACCATAAAATTTGGTGACGGCGCCAATGCTCTCTTGCTCGGTCGTTGCCATGGCGCACAGCGGTAGCGTGAAACTTGAATAGGCAGGGTCTGTCTAGGGAAGTGGGCCCATAACCCTTTGTTGGCTCTAGTAGGTGTGGAGACACCCTCAAGGATGCCTAGCTCTCAGTGATACACGCTATCAAGGTTTGGGCAGTCAATGGACACAAATGGTGAAGAGTGTGGAGCACAAGGATCACGGATGTGAGTGGGCAGAAGACGTCGCATTCAGTAGATCTGAATCGAAACACATTTTTGTTAGTATGATTACATTAGATTCTTCTAGCCTGTGATCTTACCTTTCCAACGCATCCAAGCATGCCCAAATTGGAGCAGTAGAGCCCCAGTTACGGCCGTCAAAGTAAACCTTGGTAGAGCCGAGCCGCCCACCATGCCCACGAACGGGAGCGACGGGAGGCACTTCGACGGTGGCCTGTCGAAGCGCCCTTCCTGTCATCCCAACGTGGGAAGGGGCATGCCTTGGTCCAGGGGACCATCCACATTCATTCCTTCATGGCCCATGTGCCTTTGGAGCCCAATGGAGACGAACTAGGATCACTGGTGGTGGAATATCCCGCCATCCATGGCGGGTACCATATTCCACCCACCCAGCACCCGTTTTTCGGGCTAGGCTAACTTTCTGAATACTCACTCAAATTGAGCGATTCAAAGCTCGATCTTGCTTGAAACATTCCAAGCAATCCAAATCTAAAGTCAGATCAGGTGTTCGATCACTCACCAGTGGTCAAACCAGGGAGTACGATCAACGGCACTCATGGCAAGGGGCACACCATGTCAACACAAATTTCAATTCATGTGGTCAACGTTGAAAACACATAACACGAGTCACAAATGGTCAGAGGGTAAAACAATGGATTGGGAAGCCTATGTATTGGCTGGAAAGGACAAAAAACTTCAATACGTAGTGCCACGGTGTGGCTAACATGCACACCAAACAATCAAACTAGGCATATGTCACTGATCATGACCAGAGAATTTCAATATGGGTGGTCAACGTTGACCAACCATAACACGAGTCACAAATGGTCAAGAGAGGAAACAATGCTATGAGAATATCTATTCTCAACTACCAAGTACAACGACCTTCAGTCAGTAGTAGCACGGTGTGGCGACCATGCACAATGACCGACCAAAGCAGGCATATTTACTGCCTTTGACCAAAGGAATCCGCTGTGTGTGGTCCACGTTGACAACTCATAACACGAGTCACAAATGGTCAGAGGGTAAAACAATGGATTGGGAAGCCTATGTATTGGCTGGAAAGGACAAAAAACTTCAATACGTAGTGCCACGGTGTGGCTAACATGCACACCAAACAATCAAACTAGGCATATGTCACTGATCATGACCAGAGAATTTCAATATGGGTGGTCAACGTTGACCAACCATAACACGAGTCACAAATGGTCAAGAGAGGAAACAATGCTATGAGAATATCTATTCTCAACTACCAAGTACAACGACCTTCAGTCAGTAGTAGCACGGTGTGGCGACCATGCACAATGACCGACCAAAGCAGGCATATTTACTGCCTTTGACCAAAGAAATCCGCTGTGTGTGGTCCACGTTGACAACTCATAACACGAGTCACAAATGGTCAAAGGGGGAAACAGTGGTTTGAGAACACCACGTATCACATAGCAAGCACAAGGGGCTTCAATACGTTGTGGCACGGTGTGGAGATCATGCATGCTGATCAACCAAAGTAGGCATATGTCACTGACCATGAGCAAGTAATGTCACTAAGTGTGGTAAACTTTGACAACTCACAACACGAGTCACAAATGGTAAGGGTGGAAGGTAATGGTTTGTGAATACTAGTTATCTACTAGCAAGGACAAATACCTTCAATATATTGTGGCACAATGTGCCTTCAATGCACAATGACCACCCAAAGTATGCATATGTCACTGACCATGACGAAAGAATTTCACTTCATGTGGTCAACGTTGAAAACACATAACACCAGTCACAAATGGTCAGAGGGGAAAACAATGGATTGGGAAGCCTATGTATTGGCTAGAAAGGACAAAGAACTTCAATAGGTAGTGACACGGTGTGGCTAATATGCACACCAAGCAATCAAACTATGGATATGTCACTGGTCATGACCAGAGAATTTCAATATGGGTCGTCAACCTTGACAACTCATAACACGAGTCACAAACGGTCAGAATAGGAAACAATGTTATGGGAATATCGGTTCTCAACTACCAAGTACAATGACCTTCAGTCAGTAGTAGCGCGGTGTGGCTACCATGCACAATGACTGACCAAAGTAGGCATATTTACTGCCTTTGACCAAAGAAATCTGCTGTATGTGGTCCACGTTAACAACTCATAATACGAGTCACAAATGGTCAGTGGGGGAAACAATGGTTTGGGAACACCACGTATCACATAGCAAGCACAAGGGGCTTCAATACGTTGTGGCACGGTGTGGGGACCATGCACGATGACCAACCAAAGAAGACATATGTCACTGACCATGACCAAATAATGTCACTAAGTGTGGTAAACCTTTACAACTCACAACACGAGTCACAAATGGTCAGAGGGGAAAAAAATGGGTTGGGAACACTAGTTATAAACTAGGAAGTACAAAGATCTTCGACAAGCAGTGGCACGGTATGGCTAGCGTGCACAATATCCAACCAAACGATGCATACGTCACAGACTACGACTGAATAAGACCACTATGTGTGGTCAACATTGACAACTAATAACACGCGTCACAAATGGTCAGAAGGAGAGAAAATGGTTTGGGAAGCCTATGTATTGACTAGAAGGGACAAAAATCTTCAATACGTAGTGGCACGGTATGGCTAACATGCACACCAAACAACCGAACTAGGCATATGTCACTGATCATGACCGCATGATTTCAATATAGGTTGTCAACGTTGACCAACCATAACACGAGTCACAAACGGCCAGGACAGGAAACAATGCTATGGGAATATCAGTTCTCAACTATCAAGTACAACGACCTTCAGTCAGTAGTAGCACGGTGTGGCTACCATGCACAATAACTGACCAAAGTAGGCATATGTACTGCCTTTGACCAAAGAAATCCGCTGTGTATGGTAAACGTTGACAACTCATAATACGAGTCACAAATGGTCAGAGGGGGAAACAATGGTTTGGGAACACCAAGTATCACATAGCATGCACAAGGGGCTTCAGTACGTTGTGCCACGGTGTGGAGACCATGCACGATGACCAACCAAAGTAGGCATATGTCACTGACCATGACCAAGTAATGTCACTTAGTGTAGAAAACTTTGACAACTTACAACACGAGTCACAAATGGTCAGGGTGGAAGGTAATGGTTTGTGACTACTAGTTATCTGCTAGCAAGTACAAATACCTTCAATATGTAGTGGCACAATGTGGCTTCAATGCACAGTGACCAACCAAGGTATGCATATGTCACTAACCATGACGAACAAATTTCACGTCATGTGGTCAACGCTGAAAACGCATAACACGAGTCACAAATGGTCAGAGGGGAAAACAATGGATTGAGAAGCCTATGTATTGGCTAGACAGGACAAAGAACTTCAATACGTAGTGGCACGCTGTGGCTAAAATGCACACTAAACAATCAAACTAGGCATATGTCACTGATCATGTCACTGATCATGACCAAAGAGTTTCAATATGGGTGGTCAACGTTGACCAACCATAACACGAGTCACAAACGGTAAGGAGAGGAAACAATGTTATGAGAATATCGGTTCTCAACTACCAAGTACAATGACCTTCGGTCAGTAGTAGCGCGGTGTGGCTACCATGCACAATGACGGACCAAAGCAGGCACATTTACTGTCTTTGACCAAAGAAATCCGCTGTGTGTGGTCCACGTTGACAACTCATGATACGAGTCACAAATGGTCAGAGGGGGAAACAATGGTTTGGGAACAACAAGTATCACATAGCAAGCACAAGGGGCTTCAATACGTTGTGGCACGGTGTGGAGACCATGCACGATGACCAACCAAAGTAGGCATATGTCACTGACCATGACCAAATAATGTCACTAAGTGTGGTAAACTTCGACAACTCACAACACGAGTCACAAATGGTCAGAGGGGGAAACAATGGTTTGGGAACAACAAGGATCACATAGCAAGCACAAGGGGCTTCAATACGTTGTGGCACGGTGTGGAGACCATGCACGATGACCAACCAAAGTAGGCATATGTCACTGACCATGACCAAATAATGTCACTAAGTGTGGTAAACTTCGACAACTCACAACACGAGTCACAACTGGTCAGGGTGGAAGGTAGTGGTTTTTGAATACTAGTTATCTCCTAGCAAATACAAATACCTTCAATATGTAGTGGCACAATGTGGCTTCAATGCACAGTGACCACCCAAAGTATGCACATGTCACTGACCAAGACAAAATTTCACTTCATGTGGTCAACGTTGAAAACTCATAACACGGGTCACAAATGGTCAGAGGGGAAAACAATGGGTTGGGAAAACTCGTTATCAACAAGGAAGTACAAAGACCTTCAACAAGCAGTGGCACGGAATGGCTAGTGTGCACAGTGACCAACCAAAGGATGCATATGTCACTGACCACGACCGAATAAGTCCACTATGTGTGGTCAACATTGACAACTCATAACACGAGTCACAAATGGTCGGATGGAGAGAAAATGGTTTGGGGAGCCTATGTATTGACTAGAAAGGACAAATAACTTCAATACATTGTGACACGGTGTGCCTAGTATGCATACCAAACAACCGGACTAGGCATATGTCACTGATCATGACCACATAATTTCAATATGGGTGGTCAACATTGACCAACCATAACACGAGTCACAAACCGTCAGGACAGGAAACAATGCTATGGGAATATCAGTTCTCAACTACCAAGTACAACGACCTTCATTCAGTAGTAGCACGCTGTGTCTACCATGTATAATGACCGACCAAAGTAGGCATATGTACTACCTTTGACCAAAGAAATCCGCTGTGTGTGGTCGACGTTGACAACTCATAATACGAGTCACAAATGGTACGAGGGGGAAATAATGGCATGGGAACACCAAGTATCACATAGCGAGCACAAGGGGCTTCAATACATTGTGGCACGGTGTGGAGACCGTGCACGATGACCAACCAAAGTAGGCATATGTCACTGACCATGACCAAGTAATTTCACTAAGTGTGGTAAACTTTGACAACTCACAACACGAGTCACAAATGGCCAGGGTGGAAGGTAATGGTTTGTGGATACTAGTTATCTACTAGCAAGTACAAATACCTTCAATACGTAGTGGCACAATGTGGCTTCAATGCACAGTGACCAACCAAAGTATGCATATGTCACTAACCATGACGAACAAATTTCACTTCATGTGGTCAACGTTGAAAACGCATAACACGAGTCACAAATGGTCAGAGGGGAAAAAAATGGATTGGAAAGCCTCTTTACTGGCTAGAAAGGACAAACAACTTCAATACGTAGTGGCACGGTGTGGCTGATTTGCACACCAAACAGTCAAAGCAGGCATATGTCACTGATCGTGACCAGAGAATTTCAATATGGGTGGTCAGCGTTGACCAACCATAACACGAGTCAAAAACGGTCAGGAGAGGAAGTAATGCTATGAGAATATCGATTCTCAACTACCAAGTACAATGACCTTCAGTCAGTAGTATCGCGGTCTGGCTACCATGCACAATGACCTACCAAAGTAGGCATATTTACTGCCTTTGACCAAAGAAATCCGCTGTGTATGGTCCACGTTGACAACTCATAATAGGAGTCACAAATGGTCAAAGGGGGAAACAATGGTTTGGGAACATCAAGTATCACATATCAAGCACAAGGGGCTTCAATACGTTATGGCACGTTGTGAAGACCATGCACGATGACCAACCAGAGTAGGCATATGTCACAGACCATGACCAAGTAATGTCACTAAGTGTGGTAAACTTTGACAAATCACAACACGAGTCACAAATGGCCAGGGTGGAAGGTAATGGCTTGTGACTACTAGTTATCTACTAGCAAGTACAAATACCTTCAATATGTAGTGGCACAATGTGGCTTCAATGCACAGTGATCAACCAAAGTATGCATATGTCACTAACCATGACGAACAAATTTCACTTCATGTTGTGAATGTTGAAAACGCATAACATGAGTCACAAATGGTCAGAGGGGAAACCAATGGATTAGGAAGCCTATGTATTGGCTAGAAAGGACAAAGAACTTCAATACTTAGTGGCACGGTGTGGCTAATATGCACACTAAACAATCAAACTAGGCATATGTCAATGATCATGACCAGAGAATTTCAATATGGGTGGTCAGCGTTGACCAACCATAACACGAGTCACAAACGGTCAGGAGAGGAAACAATGCTATGAGAATATCGGTTCTCAACTACCAAGTACTATGACCTTCGAACTAGTAGCGCGGTGTGGCTGCCATGCTCAGTGACCGACCAAAGTAGGCATATTTACTGCCTTTGACCAAAGAAATCCGTTGTGTGAGGTCCACGTTGACAACTCATAATACGCATCACAAATGTTTAGAGGGGGAAACAATGCTTTGGAAAAACCACGTATCACATAGCAAGCACAAGGGGCTTCAATACGTTGTGGCACGGTGTGGGGACCATGCACGATGACCAACCAAAGTAGGCATATGTCACTGGCCATGACCAAATAATGTCACTAAGTGTGGTAAACTTTGACAACTCACAACACGAGTCACAAATGGTCAGAGGGGGAAACAATGCTTTGGAAAGACCACGTATCACATAGCAAGCACAAGGGGCTTCAATACGTTGTGGCACGGTGTGGGGACCATGCACGATGACCAACCAAAGTAGGCATATGTCACTGGCCATGACCAAATAATGTCACTAAGTGTGGTAAACTTTGACAACTCACAACACGAGTCACAAATGGTCAGGGAAGAAGGTAATGGTTTGTGAATACTAATTATCTACTAGCAAGTACAGATACGTTAAACATGTAGTGGCACAATGTGGCTTCAATGCACAGTGACCACCCAAAGTATGCATATGTCAGTGACCATGACGAAAGAATTTCACTTCATGATGTCAACGTTGAAAACGCATAACTCGAGTCACAAATGGTCAGAGGGGAAAACAATGGGTTGGGAACACTAGTTGTCAACATGGAAGTACAAAGACCTTCAACAAGCAGTGGCACGGTGTGGCTAGCATGCACAGTGACCAACCAAAGGATGCATATGTCAGTGACTACGACCGAATAAGTCCACTATGTGTGGTCAACATTGACAACTCATAACACGAGTCACAAATGGTCAGAGGGAGATACAATGGTTTGGGAAGCCTATGTATTGACTATAAAGGACAAAGAAGTTTAAAACGTAGTGGCACGGTGTGGCTAACATGCACACCAAACAACCAAACTAGGCATATGTCACTGATCATGACCACATAATTTCAATATGGGTGGTCAACGTTGACCAAGCATAACACGAGTCACAAACGGTCGGGACAGGAAACAATGCTATGGGAATATCGGTTCTCAACTACCAAGTACAACGACCTTCATTCAGTAGTAGCACGGTGTGGCGACCATGTACAATGACCGACCAAAGTAGGCATATCACCTGCCTTTGACCAAAGAAATCCGCTGTGTGTGGTCCCCGTTGACAACTCATAATACGAGTCACAAATGGTCAGAGGGGGAAACAATGGTTTGGGAATACCAAGTATCACATAGTAAGCACAAGGGGCTTAAATAGGTTGTGGCATGGTGTGGAGACCATGCACGATGACCAACCACAGGTTGCATATGTCACTGACCATGAACAAATAATGTCACTAAGTGTGGTAAACTTTGACAACTCACAACACGAGTCACAACAGGTCAGGGTGGAAGGTAATGGATTCTGAATACTAGCTATCTACTAGCAAGTACAAATACCTTCATTATGTAGTGGCACAATGTGGCCGAATTGCACAGGGACCAACCAAAGTATGCATATGTCACTAACGATGACGAACAAATTTCACGTATGTGGTCAATGTTGAAAACGCATAATATGAGTCACAAATGGTCAGAGGGGAGAACAATTGATTGGGGACACTAGTTATCAACTAGCAAGTACAAAGACCTTCAACAAACAGTGGCACGGTATGGCTAGCGTGCATATCGACCAACCAAAGGATGCATACGTCAGTGACTACGACCGAATAAGTCCACTATGAGTGGTCAACATTGACCACTCATAACACGAGTCACAAATGGTCAGAGAGAGATACAATGGTTTGGGAAGCCTATGTATTGACTAGAATGGACAAAGAACTTCAATACGTAGTGATACGGTGTGGCTATTATGCACACCAAACAACCAAACTAGGCATATGTCACTGATCATGATCAAATAATTTCAATATGGGTGGTCAACGTTGACCAACCATAACACGAGTCACAGACGGGCAGGACAGGAAACAATGCTACGGGAATATCGGTTCTCAACTACCAAGTACAACGACCTTAAGTCAGTAGTAGCACGGTGTGGCTACCATGCACAATGACCGACCAAAGTAGGCATATGTACTGCCTTTGACCACAGAACTCCGCTGTGTGTGGTCAACGTTGACAAATCATAATACGAGTCACAAAAAGTCAGAGGGGTAAACAATTGTTTGGGAACTCTAAGTATAAAATAGCAAGCACAAGGGGCTTCAATACGTTGTGGCACGGTGTGGAGACCATGCACGATGACCAACCAAAGTAGGCATATGTCACTGACCATGACCAAGTAGTGTCACTAAGTGTGGTAAACTTTGACAACTCAGAACACGAAACACAAATGGTCAGGGTGGAAGGAAATGTTTTGAGACTACAAGTTATCTACTAGCAAGTACAGATACCTTTGATATGTAATGGCACAATGTGGCTTCAATGCACAGCAACCAACCAAAGTATGCATATGTAAGTAACCATGACGAACAAATTTCACCTCATGTGGTCAACATTGAAACCGCATAACACGAGTCACAAATGGTCAGAGGGGAAAACAAAGGATTGGGAAGCCTATGTATTGGCTAGAAAGGACAAAGAACTTCAATACGTAATGGCACGGTGTGGCTAATATGCACACCAAACAATCAAACTAGGCATACGTCAATGATCATGACCAAAGAATTTCAATATGGGTGGTCAACGTTGACCAACCATAACACGAGTCACAGACGGTCAGGAGATGAAACAATGCTATGAGAATATTGGTTCTCAACTACCAACTACAATGACCTTCGGTCAGTAGTAGCGCGGTGTGGCTACCATGCACAATGACCGACCAAAGTAGGCACATTTACTGTCTTTGACCAAGGAAATCCGCTGTGTGTGGTCCACGTTGACAACTCAGAAAACGAGTCACGAATGGTCAGAGGGGGAAACAATGGATTAGGAACACCACGTATCACATAGCAAGAACAAGGGGCTTCAATACGTTGTGGCACGGTGTGGGGACCATGCACAATGACCAACCAAAGTAGGCATATGTCACTGACTAGTACCAAATAAAGTCACTAAGTGTGGTAAACGTTGACAACTCACAAGACGAGTCACAAATGGTCAGGGTGGAAGGTAATGGTTTGTGAATACTAGTTATCTACTAGCAAGTACAAATACATTCAATATGTAGTGGCACAATGTGGCTTCAATGCATAGTGACCATCCAAAGTATGCATGTGTCACTGACCATGACGAAAGAATTTCACTTCATGTGGTCAACGTTGAAAACGCATAACACGAGTCACAAATGGTCAGAGGGGAAAACAATGGATTGGGAGCACTAGTTATCAACTAGGAAATACAAAGACCTTCAACGAGCAGTGCCACGGTATGCCTAGCGTACACAGTGACCAACCAACGGATGCATACGTCACTGACTACGACCAAATGAGTCCACTATGTGTGGTCAACCTTGACAACTCATAACACGAGTCACAAATGGTTAGAGGGAGAGACAATGGTTTGGGAGGCCTATGAATTGACTAGAAAGGACAAAGAACTTAAATACGTAGTGGCACGGTGTGGCTCATATGCACACAAAACAACCAAACTAGGCATATGTCACTGATCATGACCACATAATTTCAATATGGGTGGTCAACGTTGACCAACCATAACAAGAGTCACAGACGGTTAGGACAGGAAACAATGCTATGGGAATATCGGTTCTCAACTGTCAAGTACAACGACCTTCATCTAGTAGTAGCACGGTGTGGCTACCATGTACAATGACCGAGCAAAGTAGGCATATGTACTGCCTTTGACCAAAGAAATCCGCAGTGTTTGGTCAACGTTGACAACTCATAATACGAGTCACAAATGGTCAGAGGGGGAAACAATGGTTTGGGAACACCAAGTATCACATAGCAAGCACAAGGGGTTTCAATACGTTGTGGCAGGGTGTGGAGACCATGCACGATGACCAACCAAAGTAGTCATATGTCACTGACCAAGACCAAGTAATGGCACTAAGTGTGGTAAACTTTGACAACTCACAACACGAGTCACAAATGGTTAGGGTGGAAGGTAATGGTTTGTGAATACTAGTTATCTACTAGCAAGTACAAATACCTTCAATATGTAGTGGCACAATGTGGCTTCAATGCACAGTGACCAACCAAAGTATGCATATGTCACTAACCATGATGAACAAATTACACTTCATGCGGTCAACGTTGAAAATGCATAACACGTGTCACAAATGGTCAGAGGGGAAAACAATGGATTGGGAAGCCTATGTATTTGCTAGAAAGGACAAACAACTTCAATATGTACTGGCACAGTGTGGCTAATATGCACACCAACAATCAAACTTGGCATACGTCACTGATCATGACAAAAGAATTTCAATATGGGTAGTCAACGTTGACAAACCATAACACGAGTCACAAACGGTCAAGAAAGGAAACAATGATATGAGAATATCGGTTCTCAACTACCAAGTACAATGACATTCGGTCAGTAGTAGCGCAATGTGGATACCATGCACAATGACCGACCAAAGTAGGCATATTTACTGCCTTGGACCAAAGAAATCCGCTGTGTGTGGTCCACGTTGACAGCTCATAATACGAGTCACAAATGGTTAGAGGGGGAAACAATGGTTTGGGAACACCAAGTATCACATAGCAAGCACAAGGGGCTTCAATACATTCTGGCTCGGTGTGGGGACCATGCACGATGACCAACCAAAGTAGGCATATGTCACTGACCATGACCAAATAATGTCATTAAGTGTGGTAAACTTTGACAACTCACAACACGAGTCACAAATGGTCAGGGTGGAAGGTAATGGTTTGTGAATACTAGTTATCTACTAGCAAGTACAAATACCTTAAATATGTAGTGGCACAATGTGGCTTCAATGCACAGTGACCACCCAAAGTATGCATATGTCACTGACCATGACGAAAGAATTTCACTTCATGTTGTCAACGTTGAAAACGCATAACTCGAGTCACAAATGGTCAGAGGGGAAAACAATGGGTTGGGAACACAAGTTATCAACTAGATGGTACAGTGGCACGGTATGGCTAGCGTGCACAGTGACCAACCAAAGGATGCATACGTCACTGACTACGACCAAATAAGTCCACTATGTGTGGTCAACATTGACAACCCATAACACGAGTCACAAATGGTCTGAGATAGAGAAAATGGTTTGGGAAGCCTATGTATTGACTAGAAAGGACAAACAACTTCAATACGTAGTGGCAAGGTGTGGCTTATATGCACACCAAACAACCAAACTGGGCATATGTCACTGATCATGACCACATTGGTGGTCAACGTTGACCAACCATAACACGAGTCACAAACGGTCAGGACAAGAAACAATGCTATGGGAATATTGGTTCTCAACTACCAAGTACAACGACCTTCATTCAGTAGTAGCACGGTGTGGCTACCATGTACAATGAGCGACCAAAGCAGGCATATGTACTGCCTTTGACCAAAGAAATCCGCTCTGTGTGGTCAACCATGACAACTAATAATACGAGCAACAAATGGTCAGAGGAGGAAATAATGGTTTGGGAACACCAAGTATCACATAGCAAGCACAAGGGGCTTCAATACGTTGTGGCACGGTGTGGAGACCATGCACGATGACCAACCAAAGTAGGCATATGTCACTGACCATGACCAAATAATGTCACTAAGTGTGGTAAACTATGACTACTCACAACACGAGTCACAAATGGTCAGGATGGAGGGTAATGGTTTGTGAATACTCCTTATCTACTAAAAAGTACAAATACCTTTCAATATGTAGTGGCACAATGTGGCTTCAATGCACAGTGACCAACCAAAGTATGCATATGTCACTGACCATGACACAAGGATTTCACTTTCTGTGGTCAATGTTGAAAACGCATAACACGAGTCACAAGTGGTCAATGGGGAAAACAATGGGTTGGGAACACTAGATATCAACTATGAAGTACAAAGACATTCAACAAGCAGTGGCACGGTATGGCAAGCGTGCACAGTGACCAACCAAAGGATGCATACGTCACTGACTAGGACCGAATAAGTCCACTATGTGTGGTCAACATTGACAACTCATAACACAAGTCACAAACGGTCAGAGGGAGAGACAATGGTTTGGGAAGCCTATGAATTGACTAGAAAGGACAAAGAATTTCAATACATAGTGGCACGGTGTGGCTAATATGCACACAAAACAACCAAACAAGGCATATGTCACTGATCATGACGACACAATTTCAATTTGGGTGGTCAACGTTGACCAACCATAACACGAGTCACAAAAGGTCAGGACAGGAAACAATGCTATCAGAATATCGGTTCTCAACTACCAAGTACAACGACCTTCAGTCAGTAGCAGCACGGTATGTCTACCATCCATAATGACCGACCAAAGTAGGCATATGTACTGCCTTTGACGAAAGAAATCCGCATTGTGTGGTCAACGTTGACAACTCATAATACAAGTCACAAATGGTCAGAGGGGCAAACAATGGTTTGGGAACACCAAGTATCACATAGTAAGCACAAGGGGTTTCAATACGTTGTGGCAGGGTGTGGAGACCATGCACGATGACCAACCAAAGTAGTCATATGTCACTGACCATGACCAAGTAATGGCACCAAGTGTGGTAAACTTTGACAACTCACAACACGAGTCACAAATGGTCAGGGTGGTAGGTAATTGTTTGTGAATACTAGTTATCTACTAGCAAGTACAAATACCTTCAATATGTAGTGGCACAATGTGGCTTCCTTTCACAGTGACCCACCAAAGTATGCATATGTCACTAACCATGACGAACAAATTACACTTCATGTTGTCAACGTTGAAAATGCATAACACGAGTCACACATGGTCAGAGGGGAAAACAATGGACTGGAAAGCCTATGTATTGGCTAGAAAGGACAAATAACTTCAATACCTAGTGGCACGATGTGGCTAACATGCACACCAAACAATCAAACTAGGCATACGTCACTGATCATGACCAAAGAATTTCAATATGGGTGGTCAACGTTGACCAACCATAACACGAGTCACAAACGGTCAGGAGAGGAAACAATGCTATGAGAATATCGGTTCTCAACTACCAAGTACAATGACCTTCGGTCAGTAGTAGCGCGGTGTGGCTACCATGCACAATGACCGACCAAAGTAGGCACATTTACTGCCTTTGACCAAAAAAATCCGCTGTGTGTGGTCCACGTTGACAACTCATAATACGAGTCACAAATGGTCAGAGGGGGAAACAATTGTTTGGGAACACCACATATCACATAGCAAGCACAAGGGGCTTGAATACGTTGTGGCACAGTGTGGGGACCATGCACGATGACCAACCAAAGTAGGCATATGTCACTGACCATGACCAAATAATGTCACTAAGTGTAGTAAACATTTACAACTCACAACACGAGTCACAAATGGTCAGGGTGGAAGCTGATGGTTTGTGAATACTAGTTATCTACTAGCAAGTACAAATACCTTCAATATGTAGTGGCACAATGTGGCTTCAATGCACAGTGACCACCCAAAGTATGCATATGTCACTGACGATGACGAAAGAGTTTCACATCATGTGGTCAACGTTGAAAGCGCATAACACGAGTCACAAATGGTCAGAGGGGAAAACAATGGGTTGGGAACACTAGTTATCAACTAGGAAGTACAAAGACCTTCAACAAGTAGTGGCACGGTATGGCTAGCGTGCACAGTGACCAACCAAAGAATGCATACGTCACTGACTACGACCGAATAAGTCCACCATGTGTGGTCAACATTGACAACTCATAACACGAGTCACAAATGGTCAGAGGGGAAAACAATGGGTTGGGAACACTAGTTATCAACTAGGAAGTACAAAGACCTTCAACAAGTAGTGGCACGGTATGGCTAGCGTGCACAGTGACCAACCAAAGAATGCATACGTCACTGACTACGACCGAATAAGTCCACCATGTGTGGTCAACATTGACAACTCATAACACGAGTCACAAATGGTGAGAGGGAGAGAAAATGGTTTAGGAAGCCTATGCATTGACTAGAAAGGACAAAGAACTTCATTACGTAGTGGCAAGGTGTGGCTAATATGCACACCAAACAACCAAACTAGGCATATGTCACTGATCATGACCACAGAATTTCAATATGGGTGGTCAACGTTGACCAACCATAACACGAGTCACAAACGGCCAGGACAGGAAACAATGCTACGGGAATATCGGTTCTCGACTACCACGTACAGCGACCTTCAGTCAGTAGTAGCACGGTGTGGCTACCATGCACCATGACCAACCAAAGTAGGCATATGTACTGCCTTTGACCAAAGAAATCCGATGTGTGTGGTCCACGTTGACAACTCATAATACGAGTCACAAATGGTCAGATGGGGAAACAATGGTTTAGGACCACCAAGTATCACATAGCAAGCACAAGGGGCTTCAATACCTTGGGGCATGGTGTGGAGACCATGCACGATGACCAACCAAAGTAGGCATATGTCACTGACCATGACCAAATAATGTCACTAAGTGTGGTAAACTATGACTACTCACAACACGAGTCACAAATGGTCAGGATGGAGGGTAATGGTTTGTGAATACTACTTATCTACTAAAAAGTACAAATACCTTTCAATATGTAGTGGCACAATGTGGCTTCAATGCATAGTGACCAACCAAAGCATGCATATGTCATTGACCATCACACAAGGATTTCACTTCATGTGGTCAATGTTGAAAACGCATAACACGAGTCAGAAGTGGTCAGAGGGGAAAACAATGGGTTGGGAACACTAGATATCAACTATGAAGTACAAAGACATTCAACAAGCAGTGGCACGGTATGGCTAGCGTGCACAATGACCAACCAAAGGATGCATACGTCACTGACTAGGACCGAATAAGTCCACTATGTGTGGTCAACATTGACAACTCATAACACGAGTCACAAACGGTCAGAGGGAGAGACAATGGTTTGGGAAGCCTATGAATTGACTAGAAAGGACAAAGAATTTCAATACATAGTGGCACGGTGTGGCTGATATGCACACAAAACAACCAAACAAGGCATATGTCACTGATCATGATGACACAATTTCAATTTGGGTGGTCAACGTTGACCAACCATAACATGAGTCACAAAAGGTCAGGACAGGAAACAATGCTATCAGAATATCGGTTCTCAACTACCACGAGCTCTATAAATGTTGTGATCATGTCTATGACCAAGCAATCAAACTAGGCATATGTCACTGATCATGACCAGAGAATTTCAATATGGGTGGTCAACGTTGACCAACCATAACACGGGTCACAAACGGTCAGGAGAGGAAACAATGCTATGAGAATATCGGTTCTCAACTACCACGAGCTCTATAAATGTTGTGATCATGTCTATGACCAAGCAATCAAACTAGGCATATGTCACTGATCATGACCAGAGAATTTCAATATGGGTGGTCAACGTTGACCAACCATAACACGGGTCACAAACGGTCAGGAGAGGAAACAATGCTATGAGAATATCGGTTCTCAACTACCAAGTACAACAACCTTAGTCAGTAGTAGCATGGTGTGGCTACCATGCACAATGACCGACCAAAGTAAGCATATGTATTGCCTTTTACCAAAGACATCCAATGTGTGTGGTCTACGTTGACAACTCATAACACGAGTCACAAATGGTCAGAGGGGGAAACAATGGTTTGGGAACACCACGAATCACATAACAAGCACAAGGGGCTTCAATATGTTGTGGCACGGTGTGGAGACCATGCACGATGACCAACCAAAGTAGGCATATGTCACTGACCATGACCAAATTGTTGAAAAATCCCCCCTCTGCATGCCCAAGTGCGGCGCCGGGAGGCGCCGACGAGCCGCTAGAAAGTGAAAACTCCGCTCCGGCGGATCTGGCGAGTCAAAAACGTCTCAGATTCTAAAATAGAGGATTGCCCTGTAAAGTTGACGAGTGGATGAATGCGGTGGATGTTGTTTCGCCAGAATCGGACAAGTATCGAGGGAGATATGGCCTTCCAAATTTGGGGTGTGCGCAGCGGCTCTGGGAGCCGGCTGCGACTCAAAATCCGGTCGATAATCGACCGGATCGAGTGACAATTTACCATGTGGAGAAAATGCTCCGATAGGCCTGCCGAGGCGTCCGCTGGATGATCCGCCTGATCAAGTGGATCATCCACCGGATCCAGAAGTGCAGGTTGTTACTGAGGGACTTAGCCAAAATCCTGGCTCGACGTCCGAAACTCAGTATTACGTTTTGTTACTCGGGGACTTGGTCAAAATTCTAACTGTAGGTCCGCGGACAGGTTTCGAACCTCGTCACACCCCATCACCAAACTCGACCCAAACGTGGGTAGGGTGCGTGGAAACAGTGCAGGGGACCCTCACACCAAGTGCAAGTGGACCTGCGCCTTGTGAAATCTGCTTCGCACGTGAAGGAAGGCGCCACGGCGTGTGCGCGCCATGGAAGCGTTAGGCGTTTCTGTGGTGGGTGAGACCCACGCTTCGGCAAGCATAACTTGGGCCACACTTGGCCGAATAGCGTGCAGTTTGGTACGTTGGAAAGCTCATCACTAGCTCTATAAATGTTGTGATCATGTCTATGTTCAAAATATAACGCAAAACGACGTTATTCCCTTCGCAAACTGACTGTCTCTAAATTCCTGCTCACATAGCGTGAGGCGACCAGAAAGCTCACGCTCAGTCTCAGATTCGCCAAAAACAGTAGACGTGAACGTTAGAGTCTATCAGACCAACGTCAGGACCGCACCACGTGGCTCTCTTCCTGACAAAGGGTTATGGGCCCACTGGTCTGATAGCATCCAACGTTCACGTCTTCCGCAGCGCACGGGATCGTCATCTTGGACGTCGCTGTGAAAGTTCTATAAACCCGTCAGAGTAGCAACTACGCACATGGCGCAGAATGAGACACAGTCCATCCAAAAGTATGCGGGCGGCCCAGGCTTTGGGCTATGGAGGTGGCACTTCGAGTTGCACCTCGCGCATAAGGGGCTGCTTGATGTCATGCTGGGAAAGGAGGTGCTCACAGAGGCGACTACTACGGACGCGGAGAAGCAGGCCTTCGAAAAGAAGAACACGGAAGCGCTCATGCTCCTGATGTCCGGGACGGCCGAGTCGTAGTGGGGCTACTTCCAGGGCTGCAAGCTGGCAGCCGAGGCTTGGCAAAAACTCTGCTCCATCCATCAATCCAAGTTGCTGGCGAACAAAATCTTCGCAATGAAGCGACTCCTCACGGTGAGAATCAAGGAGGGAGATGATGTCATCTCCGCCATGCAGCAGATCGAGTCGCTCGCCTCGCAATGCAATGACGTGGGATGGAAGATCGACATGCAGCTGCAGGCGATGGCCCTCCTCATGGCCCTACCTGATAGTTGGGGCCCACTCATCACAGTCCTCGGAAGATGGGCGGAGGACAAGCTCACCTATGGCGCGGTCGCAGAGTACACCCGCAACGAGGCGCAGCGCCGGAGCTGCGGGGAGTCCTCGTCTTCCTCATCGGCCCTCGTCACCAAAACGCATGGTGGCAGAAACGGGGGCAAAGGAAGCGGCGGAAGAGGCTGCGACAAGAAGGGCACCAAGAGAGGTGCGTGCCGCAATCGCGGCAAGGAGGGCCACTGGGCCCGCGAGTGGCCAGAGGAGGCAAAGACCGGCGGTAAAAACAGCAAGGGCAGGTCGCTCCTGAACGGCAACAAGAACCACTTCCTCAAGAAGGCCAACAGGCGGTACCTGGATTCCAGGGCCGAGGAGCACACCCAAGTCGAGAAGGTGGGGTTCGTCACCTACGAGAAGTCCTCCAAGTCAATAGTGGTCACGAACGACAAAGTCGAGCCAGCGGCCGGCCAAGGCAACGTGGAGGTGGAAGTCGTGGTGGGCGGTAAGAATGAGCTGTGCACAATCCGTGAGGTGCAGTACATCCCCGGCCTGGCTGACGTCCTGCGTGTCAGCCGCTTGATGGACAAGGGGTATGAGGTGCTCTTCCGCAGGAAAGGCGCAGTGGTGCGCATCGACGGCGACGGCGAGGTCGTGCTGGAGGCGAAGCGCGAGGGGGGTTTCTACATTATGGAGACTAAGGTGGTCCCTGCGGCATTGGACGCAGCAGACTTGCAGGAGCGCGTCGTCAACATGGCCAAGGGAGGAAGAGCTGATCTGGAGCTCTGGCACCGACGGTTGGGGCATTTGGCGCCCGCAACCATTAAAGAGATGGCGAAGCACGACATGGTGCACGGCCTCGTCATCGACGGTGCAACAGACGCGGCAGCAGATGCAGCAGCGCACAAAAAGTGCGAGCCTTGCATTTTGGGCAAGGCGCGGCGCAAGCCGTTCAATGAGAACGAGGCTCGCGCAAAGGACCTGCTGGAGGTCGTGCACAATGACGTGTGCGGACCGTTCAAAACTCCGTCAAACAGCGGCTTGAGATACTTTGTCACCTTCATTGACGAGTGCAGCAGAAAACTCTACGTGTACTTCATGAAGCGGAAAGGCAAGGTCCTAGACCAGCTGAAGGAGTACGTCGTAGCGATGGAGAGGCAGACTGGCCGAAAGGTCAGAGCGCTACGCAACAACAACGGCGGAGAGTACGTGGGCTGCAGCGGGTGGATGAAGCAGTAGGGCATCAAGTGGGAACCCACTACGCCGTACTCACCATAGTCCAACGGAGTGGCGGATCGGGCGAACCAGACGCTCCTCAACATGGTGCGGACCATGCTTGTGGATGCGGGGTTGCCGCGATGGTTCAAGGCGAAGGCTGTGCGTATAGCGAGCTACACCATCAACCTCACCCCAACTGTAGTGCTGAAAGGTAAGGGCGGCTAGAAGACGCCGCAAGAGGTTTGGAGCGGGCGCAAGCCAAACGTGGCACACCTGAATGTGTTCGGGTGCAAGGCGCACGCGATGGTGCAGGCGGTGCAACGACGCGACAGCAATCTAGAACCACGGGCGAAGCCGTGCTTGTTCCTCGGTTACGAGAGCGCGCAAAATGCATACAGGCTCTGGGACCCGCGCACGCAAGAGATCATCCGCACCCGTGATGTCGAGTTTGACGAGGAGCAAAGCTTCAACAGCAGCAGCAACGACATGAGCGTCGGGAACACTCCAAAACAGGGGGAGTGGTTCTAGCTCCTTGACCACAAGGAGGAGCCGGTGGACGCGGAGGTCGATGATGCGGCGTCAGAGCGCAGCGGTGCAGCAGGTGCAGCAGCCAACGCGGAGGACTTTGACGGCGATGCAGCTGGGCTGGAGATCCGGCGGAATGATCCGTCGAAGGAGGCACCGCGGGTGCCAAAGCACGCACTCCCGGCGGAGTTCGCGTCGGGCGTCGGAGAAAAATTCTTCGGACATGCCGCTCGTCCGGTTGATGGTTCACCGGAGCGGGAGGGATCCTCGGGAAGCCGTCCGGTCGATGATTCACCGGAGCGGGCTGAGTCGGAAGGATCGCAGCAGAGCGACGAGACGCCGCCAAGACCGCCGCGCCGCAGCGGGAGGCAGCGGAGAGCGGGGAAGCGTTTCGACGTAGGCACCGGTCGATGGATCGGCATGACGCGGTGCATGCTGGCTGCATCAACGGAACCGACAACCGTGCAAGAGGCGCTTGCGTGGCCCAACAGGAAGCAGTGGGACGCCGCCATCAAGTCAGAGTTGGCGTCCATTGCTGAAAATTACACGTGGAAGCTGGTTGATAGGCCGAAAGACGCCAAGGTCATTGACTCCAAGTTGGTCTTCAAGACCAAGTTCACAAAGGAAGGTGTGGTTGATAAATACAAGTCGTGGCTCGTGGCAAAGAGGTACGCACAGTGTAAGGATGAGCACTACGATGAGACGTTTGCCCCCGTCGCCAAGTTCACGAGCATCCGGGCGATCCTTGCGGTGGCAGCCGCGAAGGACATGGAGCTCCACCAAATGGATGTAAAAACGGCCTTCCTCAACGGCATCATCGATAAAGAAATCTACATGGGGGTGCCGAAGGGGGTGGAGGCGCCGGAGGGCAAGGTGTGCAAGCTGCGGAAGTCCTTGTATGGGCTAAAACAATCGCCCCGATGCTGGTACCAACAGATGGACGGCTTCATGGCACAAATCGGCTTCAAGCGTTGTGAGGCGGATCACAGCGTGTACCTGCGGTGCAGCAAGAAGCTTCATCAGATTGTCGCACTCTACGTGGACGATCTGATCTTCTGCTCCCCAAAACTACCGAGCCTACAGCAGCTGAAAGAGCAGCTGAGCAGTAGGTTCCAGATGTCGAACATGGTGGAGCTGGAGTTCTACCTCGGGGTGAGCATTACACGGAGCCGGAGGGCGCGCACGCTTGAGCTGGGACAGGCCAAATACATGGCCGAGGTGCTGAAGCGGTACGGCATGGAGGACTGCAAACCAGTATGCAGTCCTGTCTCCACGACGTGTGAACTGAGTGCGGCAATGGCGCCGCAAACAAAAGAAGAGCGGGAGGATATGGCAGGGGTGCCCTACCAATTGGCGGTGGGCAGCCTCATGTATGCCATGGTGGCGACGCGACCGGACCTGGCCTACGCGGTGGGCCAAGTGAGCATGTACGTGGCCGATCCAGGGCCACTACAGTGGCAGGCGGTCAAGCGCATCCTCTGCTACCTGCAGGCGATGCCGCACGCGCGCCTGAGGTGCGATGGCAAAGGGCGGACGGACCCTTTGCGCCTGGTATGCTACACGGATGCAAACTACGCTGGCGATGTGGACAAGCGGAAGTCCACATCCGGCTACGTGTTCTTCCTTGCTGGTGTAGCGGTCTCGTGGTGCAGTAGGAAGCAAGACTACGTCGCCACCTCCACAGTGGAAGTAGAGTACATCGCGCTGGCCGAGGCGGTCAAGGAGGCGGTGTGGCTCCGCAGGTTGCTGGGATAGCTGAGCGTGTCGTAGCATGAGCCAACGGTGGTGCAAGAGGACAACACCGGCTCCATCTCGCTGACCAACAACCCGACGTAGCACAGGAGGACAAAGCACATCGATGTGCGTTACCATTACGCACGGGACATGGTCCAGAAGGGGCAAGTGGCGCTGCAGCACTGCAGCACCCACAACATGCTTGCAGATTGCTTGACCAAAGCGCAACTCGCGGACCGGCACGCGATCAGCGTGGCCGGAATTGGGATGACCAGCTATGATGGGCTGGAAGGCACAGCGGAAGATGAGTAAGAGCAAGCTGGAGCAGCGGGCATGGCAGGTGCAAGGGGGAGAATGTTGAAGAATTGCCCCTCCGCATGCCCAAGTGCGGCGCCGGGAGGCGCCGACGAGCCGCCAGAAAGTGAAAACTCCGCTCCGGCGGATCTGGCGACTTGACAATTGCTCGGATCCT
>SZWC01000276.1:342191-386377 GCA_023375785.1 Penium margaritaceum | reverse complement strand
AACTCGCGGACCGGCACGCGATCAGCGTGGCCGGAATTGGGATGACCAGCTATGATGGGCTGGAAGGCACAGCGGAAGATGAGTAAGAGCAAGCTGGAGCAGCGGGCATGGCAGGTGCAAGGGGGAGAATGTTGAAGAATTGCCCCTCCGCATGCCCAAGTGCGGCGCCGGGAGGCGCCGACGAGCCGCCAGAAAGTGAAAACTCCGCTCCGGCGGATCTGGCGACTTGACAATTGCTCGGATCCTAAATGGAGGATTGTCCCGTAAAGTTGACGAGTTGCTGAATCCGGTGGAAGTTGTTTCGCCAGAATCGGACAAGTATCAAGGGAGATATGGCCTTCCAAAGTTGGGGTGCGCAGCGGCTCTGGGAGCCGGCTGCGACTCAAAATCCGGTCGATAATCGACCGGATCAAGTAACAAAATTACCATGTGGAAAAAATGCTCCGATAGGCCTGCCAAGGCGTCCGGTGGATGATCCGCCTGATCAGGTGGATCATCCACCGGATCCAGAAGTGCAGGCTGTTACTAAGGGACTTAGCCAAAATCCTGGCTCGACGTCCAAAACTCTGAAGTACGTTTAGTTACTCGGGGACATGGTCAAAATTCTGACTGTAGGTCCACGGACAGGTTTCGAACCTCGTCACACCCCATCACCAAACTCGACCCCAACGTGGGTAGGGCGCGTGAAAAGAGTGCAGGGGACCCCTACACCACGTAAAAGTGGACCTGCCCCTTGGGAAAGGCGCTTCGCACGTGAAAGAAGGCGCCACTACGTGTGCGCGCCATGGAAGTGTTAGGCGTTTCTGTGGTGAGTGAGACCTGCGCTTCGGCAAGCATAACTTGGGCTACGCTAAATTCCTGCTCACATAGCGTGAGGCGACCAGAAAGCTCACGCTCAGTCTCAGATTCGCCAAAAACAGTAGACGTGAACGTTAGAGTCTATCAAACCAACGTCAGGTTCGCACCACGCGTCTCTCTTCCTGACACAAATAATGTCACTAAGTGTGGTAAACTTTGAAAACTCACAACACGAGTCACAAATGGTTAGGGTGGAAGGTAATGGTTTGTGAATACTAGTTATCTACTAGAAAGTACAAATACCTTCAATATGTAGTGGCACAATGTGGCTTCACTGAAAAATGACCAACCAAAGTATGCATATGTCACTGAACATGACGAAAGAATTTCACTTCATGTGGTCAACATTGAGCATGCATATCAGGAGTCACAAATGGTCAGAGGGGAAAACAATGGATTGGGAACACTAGTTATCAACTAGAAAGTACAAAGAACTTCAACAAGCAGTGGCACGACATGGCTAGCATGCACAGTGAACAACCAAAGGATGCATACGTCACGGACTACGACCGAATAAGTCCACTATGTCTGGTCAACATTGAAAACTCATAACATGAGTCAAAAATGGTCAGAGGGAGAGACAATGGTTTGGGAAGCCTATGTATTGACTAGAAATGACAATTAACTTCAATACGTAGTGGCACGGTGTGGCTAATATGCACACCAAACAACCAATCTACGCATATGTCACTGATCATGACCACATAGTTTCAATATGGGTGGTCAACGCTGACCAACCATAACATGAGTCACAAACGGTCAGGACAGGAAACAATGCTATGGGAATATCGGTTCTCAACTACCAAGTACAACGACCTTCAGTCACTAGTAGCACGGTGTGGCTACCATGCACGATGACCAACCAAAGTAGGCATATGTCGCTGACCATGACCAAGTAATGTCACTAGGTGTGGTAAACTTTGACAACTCAGAACACGAGTCACAAATGGTCAGGATGGAAGGTAATGGTTTGTGAATACTAGTTATCTACTACCAAGTACAAATACCTTCAATATGTAGTGTTACGATGTGTCATCAGTGCACAGTGACTAACCAAAGTATGCGTATGTCACTAACCATGACGAACGAATTTCACTTCATGTGGTCAATGTTGAAAACGCATAACACGAATCACAAATAGTCAGAGGGGAAAACCGTGCTTCTACTATTTGTACCTTCAGTCAGTAGTAGCACGGTGTGGCTCCCATGCACAATGACCGACCAAAGTAGGCATATGTACTTGCTAGTTGATAACTAGTGTTCCCAATCCACTGTTTTCCCCTCTGACCATTTGTGACTCGTGTTATGCATTTTCAACGTTGACCATATGAAGTGAAATTCTTTCGTCATGTTCAGTGACATATGCATACTTTGGTTGGTCACTATGCATTGAAGCCACATTGTGCCACTACATATTGAAGGTATTTGTACTTTCTAGTAGATAACTAGTATTCACAAACCATTGCCTTCCACCCTGACCATTTGTGACTCGTGCTGAGAGTTGTCATATTTTACGACACTTAGTGACATTATTTGGTCATGGTCAATGACATATGCCTACTTTGGTTGGTCATCGTGCATGGTCTCCACACCGTGCCACAACGTATTGAGGCCCCTTGTGCCTGCTATGTTATTTGTGGTGTTCCCAACCCATTTCCCCCCCCCCCCCCTCTGACAATTCGTGGCCCATATTATGGGTTGTCAACGTTAACCATACATAGTAAAATTATATGGTCATGGTAAGTGGCACATGCCTAATCCGGTTGGTCATTGTACATGGTAGCCACACCGTTCCACTACTTGTTGAAAGTATTTGCACTTGCTAGTCAATAAATAGCAGAAGGTTTCTCCCTTTGACAACAGGTCGGTTTTTGTTTATTTGTAACGTGTAGGTGCCTTCACAGGAATACTCCCTCCCACCCCCCTAAAGGGATGTTCCGTGGAAGACATGGAGGACAGATTTGCGACCGCATTATGACACCCCCCCTACCCCCTCCATGGCTTAGGCTCAAAGGTAGAGTCGAGGTAGCACAACACGGCCGCCCCCCCCCCCTAGGTCACGAGCCTATTCTATATTGCGCGTACGAGGATTCAAACCCAGGACCTATCGCTCCAGAATCCAACTCGATAAGCACTAAGCAAACTCACATGGTGTTCATGTATTGTCCAACTGATATCATAAGGGTTCCTATGGGTAAAGGGCATAAAACAAGGGGGTGTAAGCTTATAGGGTAGTTCTCAAAAGCATGAATGATAACAATTTCAATTTATTGATAAACAATTGATGCAGACTATGTTTTGAATTTTGCAACCTCGAGCTTGAATAACCTCTCAACCATTGCTGCGATTGACCAGCCGCAAGAAGGCAAGCTGACAAGACATAGTGAAACTCTTTTTATGGTATTCATTGACACAATAATGTTTTGGTTGGTCATTGTGCATGGTAGCCATACCGTGCCACCACTTATCGAAGGTCTTTGTACGTGGTAGTCTATACCATGTATTCCCAAACCTTTGTTTTCCCCTCTGACCATTTGTGACTCGTATTATGAGTTATCAACATTGACCACACACAGTGGATTTCTCTGGTCAAAGGCAGTACATATGCCTACTGTGGTCGGGCATTACGCATGGTAGGCACACCGTGCTACTACTGACTGAAGGTCATTGTACTTGGTAGTTGAGAACCGATGTTCTCATATCATTGTTTCCTCTTCTTACCGTTTGTGACTCGTGTTATGGTTGGTCAACGTTGACCACCCATATCATAATTCTCTGGTCATGATCAGTGACATGTGCCAAGTTTGATTGTTGGTGTGCATGTTAGCGACACGGTACCACTACGTATTGAAGTTCTTTGTCCTTTGTAATCAATACATATGCTTCCCAAACCATTGTCTCTCCCTCTGACCATTTGGGACTGGCGTTATGAGTTGTCAATGTTGACCACACATAGTGGACTTATTCGATCGTAGTCAGTGACGTACGCATCCTTTGGCTGGTCACTGTGCACGCTAGCCATACCGTGCCACTGCTTGTTTAAGGTCTTTGTACTTGCTAGTTGATAACTAGTGTCCCCAATCCATTGCTTTCCCCTCTGACCATTTGTGACTCGTGTTATGCGTTTTCAACGCTGACCACATGAAGTGAAACTTGTTCGTCATGGTTAGTGACATATGCATACTTTGGTTGGTTACTGTGCATCGAAGCCACATTGTGCCACTACATATTGAAGGTATTTCTACTTGCTTGTAGATAATTAGTATTCACAAACCATGACCTTCCACCCTGACCATTTGTGACTCGTGTTGTGAGTTGTCAAAGTCTACCACACTCAGTTGCATTATTTGGTCATGGTAAGTGACATATGCCTACTTTGGTTGGTCATCGTACATGGTCTTTACACCGTGCCACCACGTATTGAAGCCCCTTGTGCTTGCTATGGGATACTTGGTATTTCTAAACCATTGTTTCCCCCTCTGACCATTGTGACTCGTGTTATGAGTTGTCAACGTTGACCACACACAGCGGATTTCTTTCGTCAAAGGCAGTACATATGCCTACTTTGGTCAGTCATTGTACATGGTAGCCACACCGTGCTACTACTAAATGGAGGTCGTTGTACTTGGTAATTGAGAACCGATATTCCCATAGCATTGTTTCCTTTCCTGACCCTTTGTGACTCGTGTTATGGTTGGTCAACGTTGACCACCCATATTGAAAATATGTGGTCATGATCAGTGACATATGCCTAGTTTGGTTGTTTGGTGTGCATATTAGCCACACCATGCCACTACGTATTGAAGTTTGTTGTCCTTTTGGTTTTTGCTAATTTTGTATGCGTAGTTGTCTTCACTGGAATACTACCTCCCACCCCCCTAGAGGGATGTTCCATGGACGACCTGGAGGACAGATTTCTGACCGCATTATGACACTCCCCCTACCCCCCCCCCCCCACCAACGGCTTAGGCTCGAAGGTAGATCTTAGGTAGCACACCGACCTGGTGTCACAGGGAGAAACCTTTTGCTATTTATTGACTAGCAAGTGCAAATACTTTCAACAAGTAGTGGAACGGTGTGGCTACCATGTACAATGACCAACCAGATCAGGCATGTGCCACTTACCGTGACCAAATAAATTTACTATGTGTGGTTAACGTTGACAGCCCATAATATGGGCCACAAATTATCAGAGGGGGAAACAATGGGTTGGGAACACCACGAATCACATAGCAAGCACAAGGGGCTTCAATACGTTTTGGCACGGTGTGGAGACCATGCGCGATGACCAACAAAAGGAGGCATATGTCACTGACCATGACCAAATAATGTCACTAAGTGTGGTAAACTTTGACAGCTCACAACACGAGTCACAAATGGTCAGGGTGGAAGGTAATGGTTTGTGAATACTAGTTATCTGCTATAAAGTACAAATACCTTCAATATGTAGTCGCACAATATGGCTTCAATGCACAGCGACCAACCAAATTATGAATATGTCAGTGAACATGACGAAAGAATTTCACTTCATGTGGTCAACGTTGAAAACGCATAACACGAGTCACAAATGGTTAGAGGGGAAAACAATGTATTGGGAACACTACTTATCAACTAGGAAGTACAAAGACCTTCAACAAGCAGTGGCACGGTATGGCTAGCGTGCACAGTGACCAACCAAAGGATGCATACGTCACAGACTACGACCGAATAAGTCCACTATGCGTGGTCAACATTGACAACTCATAACACGAGTCACAAATGGTCAGAGGGAGAGAAAATGGTTTGGGAAGCCTATGTATTGACTAGAAAGGACAAAGAACTTCAATATGTAGTGGCACGGTGTGGCTAATATGCACAACAAACAACCAAACTAGGCATATGTCACTAATCATGACCAGAGAATTTCAATATGGATGGTCAACGTTGACCAACCATGACACGAGTCACAAACCGTCAGGAGAGGAAACAATGCTATGAGAATATCGGTTCTCAACTACCAAGTACAATGCCCTTCAGTCAGTAGTAGCGCGGTGTGGCTACCATGCACAATGACCGACCAAAGCAGGCATATTTACTGCCTTGGACCAAAGAAATCCGCTATGCGTGGTCCACGTTGACAACTCATAATACGAGTCACAAATGGTCAAAAGGGGAAACAGATGTTTGGGAACACCACATATCACATAGCAAGCACAAGTGGCTTCAATACGTTGTGGCACGGTGTGGGGACCATGCACGATGACCAACCAAAGTAGGCATATGTCTCTGACCATGACCAAATAATGTCACTAAGCGTGGTAAACTTTGACAACTCACAACACGAGTCACAAATGGTCAGGGTGGAAGGTAATGGTTTGTGAATACTAGTTATCTACTAGCAAGTACAAATACCTTCAATATGTAGTGGCACAATGTGGCCTCAATGCACAGTGACCAACCAAAGTTTGCATATGTCACTAACCATGACGAACAAATTTCACTTCGTGTGGTCAATGTTAAAAATGCATAACACGCGTCACAAATGGTCAGAGGGGAAAACAATGGATTGGGGACACTAGTTATGAACTAGCAAGTACAAAGACCGTAAACAAGCAGTGGCACGGTGTGGCTAGCGTGTACAGCGACCAACCAAAGGATGCATACGCCACTGACTACGACCGAATAAGTCCACTATGTGTGGTCTATATTGACAACTCATAACGCCAGTCCCAAATGGTCAGAGGGAGAGACAATGGTCTGGGAAGCATATGTATTGACTAGAAAGGACAAATAACTTCAATATGTAGTGGCACGATGTGGCTTATATGCACATCAAACAATGAAACTTGACATATGTCACTGATCATGACCACAGAATTTCAATATGGGTGGTCAACGTTGACCAACCATAACACGAGTCACAAACGGTAAGAAGAGGAAACAATGCTTTGAGAATATCGGTTCTCAACTACCAAGTACAATGACCTTCTGTCAGTAGTAGCACGGTGTGCCTAGCATGCACAATGACCGACCAAAGAAAGCATATGTACTGCTTTTGACCACAGAAATCCGCAGTGTGTGATCAACGTTGACAACTCATAATACTAGTCACAAATGGTCAGAGGGAGAAACAATGGTTTGGGAATACTTGGTATCAACTAGCAAGTACAAAGACCTTCGATAAGTGGTGGCACGGTATGGCTACCATGCACAGTGACCAACCAAAATAACCTTGTGTCATTGAATATCATAAAAAGAGATTCACTATGTCTTGTCAACTTTCCTTCTTACAGCTGGTCAATCGCAGCAATAGTTGAGAGGTTATTCAAGCCCGAAGCTGCAAAATTCAAAACTTAGTCTTCGTCAATTGTTTATGAATAAACTGAAATTGTTATCATTCATGCTTTAAAAAACTACCCTATAATCGCACACCCCCTTATCTTATGCCCTTTACCCATAGGAACCCTTATAATGTCATTTGGCCAACATATGAACACCATGTGAGTTGGCTTAGTGCTTATATAGTCAGATTCCTAAGCGATAGGTCCTGGGTTTGAATCCTTGTACGCGCAATATAGAATAGGCTCGCGACCTGCAGGGGGAGGGGCGGCCGTGTTGTGCTACCTCAACTCTACCTTCGAGCCTAAGCCGTCGGGGGGGGGGGGGTAGGGGGGTTGTCATAATGCGGTCGCAAATCTGTCCTCCAGGTCGTCAACGGAACATTCGTCTAGGGGGTGGGAGGGAGTATTCCAGTGAATACACCTACGCGTACCAAATAAACAAAAACCGACCTGGTGTCAAAGGGAGAAACCTTTTGCTATTTATTGACTAGCAAGTGCAAATACTTACAACAAGTAGTGGAACGGTGTGGCTACCATGTACAATGACCAACCAGATTAGGCATGTGCCACTTACCATGACCAAATAAACTTACTAAGTGTGGTTATTGTTGACAGCTAATAATATGGCCCACGCATTGTCAGAAGGGGGAAACAATGGGTTGGGAACACCACAAATCACATAGCAAGCACAAGGGGCTTCAAAACTTTGTGGCACGGTGTGGAGACCATGCACAATGACCAACCAAAGTAGGCATATGTCACTGACCATGACCAAATAATGTCACTAAGTGTGGTAAACTTTGACAACTCACAACACGAGTCACAAATGGTCAGGGTGGAAGGTAATGGTTTGTGAATACTATTTTTCTGCTATAAAGTACAAATACCTTCAATATGTAGTGGCAAAATGTGGCTTCAATGCACAGTGACCAACCAAAGTATGAATATGTCAGTGAACATGACGAAATAATTTCACTTCATGTGGCCAACGTTGAAAATGCATAACACGAGTCACAAATGGTCAGAGGGGAAAACAATGGATTGGGAACACTAGTTATCAACTAGGAAGTACAAAGACCTTCAACAAGCAGTGGCACGACATGGCTAGCGTGCACAGTGACGAACCAAAGGATACATACGTCACTGACTACGACCGAATAAGTCCACTATGTGTGGTCAACATTGACAACTCATAACACGAGTCACAAATGTTCAGAGAGAGAGAGACAATGGTTTGAAAAGCCTATGTATTGAATAGAAAGGACAAAGAACTTCAAAATGTAGTGGCACGGCGTGGCTCACATGCACACCAAACAACCAAACTAGGCATATGTCACTAATCATGACCAGAGAATTTCAATATGGGTGTTCAACGTTGACCAACCATGACACGAGTCACAAACGGTCAGTAGAGGAAACAATGCTATGAGAATATCGGTTCTCAACTACCAAGCACAATGACCTTCAGTCAGTAGTAGCGCGCTGTGGCTACCATGCACGATGACCAATCAAAGTAGCCATATTTACTGCCTTTGACAAAAGAAATCCGCTGTGTGTGGTCTACGTTGACAACTCATAATACGAGTCACAAATGGTCACAGGGGGAAACAGTTTTTTGGGAACACCACGTATCACATAGCAAGCACAAGGGGCTTCAATACGTTGTGGCACGGGGTGGGGACCATGCACAATGACCAACCAAAGTAGGCATATGTCACTGACCATAACCAAATAATTTCACTAAATATGGTAAACTTTGACAACTCACAACACGAGTCACAAATGGTCAGGGTGGAAGGTAATGGTTTGTGAATACTAGTTATCTACTAGCAAGTACTAATACCTTCAATATGTAGTTGCACAACGTGGCCTCAATGCACAGTGACCAGCCAAAGCATGCATATGTCACTAACCATGACGAACAAATTTCACTTCATGTGGTCAATGTTGAAAACGCATAACACGCGTCACAAATGGTCAGAGGGGAAAACAATGGATTGGCTACACTAGTTATCAACTAGCAAGTACAAAGACCTTAAACAAGCAGTAGCACGGTATGGCTAGCGTGCACAGTGACCAACCAAAGGATGCACACGTCACTGACTACGACCGAATAAGTCCACTATGTGTGGTCAACATTGACAACTCATAACGCCAGTCCCAAATGGTCAGAGGGAGGGACAATGGTGTGGGAAGCATATGCATTGCCTAGAAAGAACAAAGAACTTCAATACGTAGTGGTACGGTGTGGCTAATATGCACACCAAACAATCAAACTTGGCATATGTCACTGATCATGACCACAGAATTTCAATATGGGTGGTCAACGTTGACCAACCATAACACGAGTCACAAATGGTCAGAGGGAGGGACAATGGTGTGGGAAGCATATGCATTGCCTAGAAAGAACAAAGAACTTCAATACGTAGTGGTACGGTGTGGCTAATATGCACACCAAACAATCAAACTTGGCATATGTCACTGATCATGACCACAGAATTTCAATATGGGTGGTCAACGTTGACCAACCATAACACGAGTCACAAATGGTAAGAAAGAGAAAACAATGTTATGAGAATATCGGTTCTCAACTACCAAGTACAATGACCTTCAGTCATTTGTAGCACGGTGTGCCTACCATGCACAATGAGCGACCAAAGCAGGCACATGTACTGCCTTTGACCAGAGAAATCCGCTGTGTGTGGTCAACGTTGACAACTCATAATACGAGTCACAAATGGTAACAGGGGGAAACAATGGTTTATGAATACTTGGTATTGACTAGCAAGTACAAATACCTTCAATAAGTGGTGGCACGGCATGGCTACCATGCACAATGACCAGCCAAAATATTCTTGTGTCATCGAATATCATAAAAAGAGTATCACTGTGTCTTGTCAGCTTTCCTTCTTACGGCTGGTCAATCGCAGCAATGGTTGCGTGGTTATTCAAGCTCGAAGTTGCAAAACTCAAAACTTAGTCTGCATCAATTGTTTATGAAAAAACTGAAATTGTTATCATTCATACTTCTGAAAACTACCCTATAATCGTACACCCCCTTGTTTTATGCCCTTTGCCCATAGGAACCCTTAGAATGTCATTTGGACAACATATGAACACCATGTGAGTTGGCTTAGTGCTTATAGGGTTGGATTTTGGAGCAATAGGTCCTGGGTTTGAATCCTCGTACGCGCAATATAGAATAGGATCACGACATGGGGGGGCGGGCGTCCGTGTTGTGCTACCTCAACTCTACCTTTGAGCCTAAACCATGGGGGGGTAGGGGGGGTGTCATAATGCGGTCGCATATCTGTCCTCCAGGTCATCCACAGAACATCCCTCTAGGGGGTTGGGAGGGAGTATTCCAGTGAAGGCACCTACGCGTAACAAATAAACAAAAAACCGACCTTGTGTCAAAGGGAGAAACCTTTTGCTATTTATTGACTAGCAAGTGCAAACACTTTCAATAAGTAGTGGAACGGTGTGGCTACCATGTACAATGACCAACCAGATTAGGCATGTACCACTTACCATGACCAAATAATTTTACTATGTGTGGTCAACGTTGACGACCCATAATATGGGCCACGAATTGTGAGAGGGGGAAACAATGGGTTGGCAACACCACGAATTTCATAACAAGCACAAGGAGCTTCAATACGTTGTGGCACAGTTTGGAGACCATGCACGATGACCAACCAAAGTAGGCATATGTCGCTGACCATGACCAAATAATGTCACTATGTGTGGTAAACTTTGACAACTCACAACACGAGTCACAAATGGTCAGGGTGGAAGGTAATGGTTTGTGAATACTAGTTATCTACAAGCAAGTACAAATACCTTCAATATGTAGTGGCACAATGTGGCTTCAATGCANGGCTTCAATACGTTGTGGCACGGTGTGGAGACCATGCACGATGACCAACCAAAGTAGGCATATGTCGCTGACCATGACCAAGTAATGTCACTAAGTGTGGTAAACTTTGACAACTCACAACACGAGTCACAAATGGTCAGGGTGGAAGGTAATGGTTTGTGAATACTAGTTATCTACAAGCAAGTACAAATACCTTCAATATGTAGTGGCACAATGTGGCTTCAATGCACAGTGACCAACCAAAGTATGCATATGTCACTAACCATGACCAACTAATTTCACTTCATGTGGTAAACGTTGAAAACACATAACAGGAGTAAAAAATGGTCAGAGGGGAAAACAATGGGTTTGGAACACTAGCTATCAACTAACAAGTACAAATACCTTCAACGAGCAGTGGCACGATATGGCTAGCGTGCACATGACCAACCAAAGGATGCATATGTCACTGACTAGGACCGAATAAGTCCACTATGTGTGGTCAACATTGACAACTCATAACACGAGGTACAAATGGTCACAGGGAGAGACAATGGTTTTGTAAGCCTATGTATTGGCTAGAAAGGACAAAGAACTTCAATACGTAGTGGCACGGTGTGGCTTGTATGCACACAAAACAATCTAACTAGGCATATGTCACTGATCATGACCACATAATTTCAATATGGGTGGTCAACGTTGACCAATCATATCACGAGTCACAAACGGTCATGAGAGGAAACAATGCTATGAGAACATCGATTCTCATCTACCAAGTGGAACGACCTTCAGTGAGTAGTAGCACGGTGTGGCTACCATAAACAATGACCAACCAAAGTAGGCATATGTACTTCCCTTGACCAAAGAAAGCCGTTGTGTGTGGTCAACTTTGATAACTCATAATACGAGTCACAAATGGTCAGAGGGGGAAACAATGGGTTGGGAACATCAAGTATCACATAGCAAGCACAAGGGGCTTCAATACGTTGTGGAATGGTGTGGAGACCATGCACGATGACCAACCAAAGTAGTCATATGTCACTGACCATGACCAAATAATGTCACTACGTGTGGTAAACTTTGACAACTCACAACACGAGTCACAAATGCTCAGGGTGGAAGGTAATGGTTTGTGAATACTAGTTATCTTCTAGCAAGTACAAATACATTCGATATGTAGTGGCAAAATGTGGCTTCAATGCACAGTGACCAAGCAACGTATGCATATGTCTCTAACGATGACGAACAAGTTTTGCTTCATGTGGTCAACGTTGAAAACGCATAACACGAGTCACAAATGGTCAGAGGGGAAAACCATGGACTAGGAAGCCTATGTATCGGCTAGAAAGGACAAAGAACTTCAATACGTAGTGGCAGAGTGTGGCTAATATGCACACCAAGCAATCAAACTAGGCATATGTCACTGATCATGACCAGAGAATTTCAATATGGGTGGTCAACGTTGACCAACCATAACACGGGTCACAAACGGTCAGGAGAGGAAACAATGCTATGAGAATATCGGTTCTCAACTACCAAGTACAATGACCTTGAGTCAGTAGTAGCACGGTCTGGCTACCATGCACAATGACCGCCCAAAGTAGGCATATGTACTGCCTTTGACCAAGGAAATTCGCTGTGTGTGGTCCATGTTGACAACTCATAATACGAGTCACAAATGGTCAGAGGGGGAAACAATGGTCTGGAAACACCACGAATCACATAGCAAGCACAACGGGCTTCAATACGTTGTGGCACGGTTTGGAGACCATGCATGATGACCAACCAAAGTAGGCATATGTCACTGACCATGACCAAATAATGTCACTAAGTATGGTAAGCTTTGACAACTCACAACACGAGTCACAAATGGCCAGGGTGGAAGGTAATGGTTTGTGAATACTAGTTATCTACTAGCAAGTACAAATACCTTCAATATGTAGTGGCACAATGTGGCTTTAATGCACAGTGACCAACCAAAGTATGCATATGTAACAAAACATGATGAAAGAATTCCACTTCATGTGGTCAACGTTGAAAACGCATAAGATGTGTCACACATGGTCAAAGGGGAAAACAATGGGTTGGGAATGCTAGTTATCAACTATGAAATACAAAGACCTTCAACAAGCAGTGGCACGGTATGGCTAGCGTGCACAGTGACCAACCAAATGATGCATACGTCACTGACTACGACCGAATAAGTCCACTATGTGTGGTCAACATTGACAACACATTACACGAGTCACAAATGGTCAGAGGGAGAGAGAATGGTTTGGGAAGCCTATTCATTGACTAGAAATGACAAAGAACTTCAATACGTAGTGGCACGGTGTGGCTAATATGCACACCAAACAATCAAAATAGGTATATGTCACAGATCATGACCACATTATTTCAATATGGGTGGTCAACTTTGACCAACCATAACACGAGTCACAAACAGTCAGGAGAGGAAACAATGCTATGGGAATATCGGTTCTCAACTACCAAGTACAACGACCTTCAGTCAGTAGTAGCACGGTGTGGCTACCTTGCACAATGACCGACCAAAGTAGGCATATGTACTGCATTTGTCCAAAGAAATCCGCTGTGTGTGGTCAATGTTGACAACTCATAATACGAGTCACGAATGGTCAGAGGGGGAAACAATGGTTTGAGAACATCAAGTACCACATAGCAAGCACAAGGGGCTTCAATACGTTATGGCACGGTGTGGAGACCATGGAGGATGACCAACCAAAGTAGGCATATGTCGCTGACCATGACCAAGAAATGTCACTAAGTGTGGTAAACTTCGACAACTCACAACACGAGTCACAAATGGTCAGGGTGGAAGGTAATGGTTTGTGAATACTAGTTATCTACTACCAAGTACAAATACCTTCAATATGTAGTGGCACAATGTGGCTCCAATGCACCATGACCAACCAAAGTATGCATATGTCACTAACCATGACAAAAGAATTTCACTTCATGTGGTCAAAGTTGAAAACGCATAACACGAGTCACAAATGGTCAGAGGGGGAAAAAATGGATTGGGAACACTAGTTATCAACTAGGAAGTACAAAGACCTTCAACAAGCAGTGGCACGACATGGCTAGCATGCACAGTGACCAACCAAAGGATGCATACGTCACTGACTACGACCGAATAATTCCACTGTGTGTGGTCAACATTGACAACTCATAACACGAGTCACAAATGGTCAAAGGGAGAGACAATGGTTTGGGAAGCTTATGTATTGACTAGAAAAGACAAAGAACTTCAATACGTCGTGGCACGATGTGGCTAATATGCACACCAAACAATCGAACTAGGCATATGTCAATGATCATGACCAGAGAATTTCAAAATGGGTGGTCAACGTTGACCAACCATAACACGAGTCACAAATGGTCGATAGAGGAAACAATGCTATGAGAATATTAGTTCTCAACTACCAAGTACTATGACCTTCAGTCAGTAGTAGCGGGGTGTGGCTACCATGCACAATGACTGACCAAAGTAGGCATATTTACTGCCTTTGATTAAAGAAATCCGCTATGTGTGGTCCACGTTGCCAACTCAAAATACGAGTCACAAATGGTCAGAGGGGGAAACAATGGTTTGGGAACACCACGTATCACATAGCAAGCACGAGGGGCTTCAATACGTTGTGGCACGGTGTGGGGACCATGCACGATGACCAACCAAAGTAGGCATATGTCACTGACCATGACCAAGTAATGTCCCTAAGTGTGGTAAACTTTGACAACTCACAATACGAGTCACAAATGGTCAGGGTGGAATGTAATGGCTTGTGAATACTAGTTATCTACTAGCAAGTACAAATACCTTCAATATGTAGTGGCACAATGTGGCTTCAATGCACAGTGACCAACCAAAGTATGCATATGTCACTGAACATGACGAAAGAATTTCACTTCATGTGGTCAACATTGAAAACGCATAACACGAGTCAAAAATGGTCAAAGGGGAAAACAATGGATTGGGAACACGAGTTATCAACTAGGAAGTACAAAGACCTTCAACATGCAGTGGCACGGTATGGCTAGCGTGCACAGTGACCAAACAAAGGATGCATACGTCACTAACTACGACCGAATAAGTCCACTATGTGTGGTCAACATTGACAGCTCATAACACGAGTCCCAAATGGTCAGAGGGAGATACAATGGTTTGGGAAGCCTATGTATTGACTAGAAAGGACAAAGAACTTTAATACGTAGTGGCACGGCGTGGCTAATATGCACACCAAACAACCAAACTAGGCATATGTCACTGATCATGACCACATAATTTCAATATGGGTGGTCAACGTTGACCAACCATAACACGAGTCACAAACGGCCAGGACAGAAAACAATGCTATGGGAATATCAGTTCTCAACTACCAAGTACAACGACCTTCAGTCAGTTGTAGCACGGTGTGGCTACCATGCACATTGACCGACCAAAGTAGGCATAAGTACTGCCTGTGACCAAAGAAATCCGCTATGTGTGGTCAACGTTGACAACTCATAATACGAGTCACAAATGGTCAGAGGGGGAAACAATGGTTTAGGAACACCAAGTATCACATAGCAAGCAGAAGGGACTTCATACGTTGTGGCACGGTGTGGTGACCATGCACGATGACCAACCAAAGTAGGCATATGTCGCTGACCATGACCAAGAAATGTCACTAAGTGTGGTAAACTTCGACAACTCACAACACGAGTCACAAATGGTCAGGGTGGAAGGTAATGGTTTGTGAATACTAGTTATCCACTACCAAGTACAAATACCTTCAATATGTAGTGGCATAATGTGGCTTCAATGCACCATGACCAACCAAAGTATGCATATGTCACTAACCATGACAAAAGAATTTCACTTCATGTGGTCAACGTTGAAAACGCATAACACGAGTCACAAATGGTCAGAGGGGAAAAGAATGGATTGGGAACACTAGTTATCAACTAGGAAGTACAAAGACCCTCAACAAGTAGTGGCACGGCATGGATACCGTGCACAGTGACCAACCAAAGGATGCATACGTCACTGACTACGACCGAATAAGTCCACAGTGCGTGGTCAACATTGACAACTCATAACACGAGTCACAAATGGTCACAGGGAGAGACAATGGTTTGGGAAGCTTATGTATTGACTAGAAAAGACAAAGAACTTCAATACGTAGTGGCACGGTGTGGCTAATATGCACACCAAACAATCAAACTATGCATATGTCACTGATCATGACCAGAGAATTTCAATATGGGTGGTCAACGTTGACCAACCATAACACGAGTCACAAACGGTCAATAGAGGAAACAATGCTATGAGAATATCGGTTCTCAACTACCAAATGCAATGACCTTCAGTCAGTAGTAGCGGGGTGTGGCTACCATTCACAATGACTGACCAAAGTAGGCATATTTACTGCATTTGACTAAAGAAATCCGCTGTGTGTGGTCCACGTTGCCAACTCACAATACAAGTCACAAATGGTCAGGGTGGAAGGTAATGGTTTGTGAATACTAGTTATCTACTAGCAAGTAGAAATACCTTCAATATGTAGTGGCACAATGTGGCTTCAATGCATAGTGACCAACCAAAGTATGCATATGTCACTGAACATGACCAAAGAATTTCACTTCATGTGGTCAATGATGAAAACGCATAACACGAGTCACAAATGGTCAAAGGGGAAAACAATGGATTGGGAACACTAGTTATCAACTAGGAAGTACAAAGACCTTCAACAAGGAGTGGCATGGTATGGCTAGCGTGCAGAGTGACCAACCAAAGGATGCATACGTCACTGACTAAGACCGAATAAGTCCACTATGTGTGGTCAACATTAACAACTCATAACACGAGTCACAAATGGTCAGAGGGAAATAAAATGGTTTGGGAAGCTTATGTATTGACTAAAAAGGACAAAGAACTTCAATACGTAGTGGCACGGTGTGGCTAATATGCGCACCAAACAACCAAACTAGGCATATGTCACTGATCATGACCACAGAATTTCAATATGGGTGGTCAACGTTGACCAACCACAACACGAGTCACAAACGGGCAGGACAGGAAACAATGCTATGGGAACATCGGTCCTCAACTACCAAGTACAACGACTCTCAGTTAGTAGTAGCACGGTGTGGCTACCATGCACAATGACTGACCAAAGTAGGCTTATTTAATGCCTTTGACCAAAGAAATCCGCTGTGTGTGGTCAACGTTGACAACTCATAATACGAGTCACAAATGGTCAGAGGGGGGAAACAATGGTTTGGGAACACCAAGTATCACATAGCAAGCACAAGGGGCTTCAATAGGATGTGGCACGGTGTGGGGAGCATGCACGATGACCAACCAAAGTAGGCATATGTCACTGACCATGACCAAGTAATGTCATTAAGTGTGGTAAACGTTGACAACTCACAATACAAGTCACAAATGGTCATGATGGAAGGCAATGGTTTGTGAATACTTTTTATCTACTAGCAAGTACAAATACCTTCAATATGTAGTGGCACAATGTGGCTTCAATGCAAAGTGACCACCCAAAGTATGCATATGTCACTGACCATGACGAAAGAATTTCACTTCATGTGGTCAACGTTGAAAACGCATAACACGAGTCACAAATGGTCAGAGGGGAAAACAATGGGTTGGGAACAATAGTTTTCAACTAGGAAGTACAAAGACCTTCAACAAGCAGTGGCACGGCATGGTTAGCGTGCACAGTGACCAACCAAAGGAACCATACGTCACTGACTACGACCGAATAAGTCCAATATGTGAGGTCAACATTGAAAACTCATAACACGAGTCACAAATGGTTAGAGGGAGAGAAAATGGTTTGGGAAGCCTCTGTATTGACTAGAAAGGCCAAAGAACTTCAATACTTAGTGGCAAGGTGTGACTAATATGCAAACCAAACAACCGAACTAGGCATATGTCAATTATGACCACATGATTTCAATATGGGTGGTCAACGTTGACCAACCATAACACGAGTCACAAACGGTCGGGACAGGAATCAATGCTATGGGAATATCGGTTCTTAACTACCAAGTACAACGACCTTCATCTTGTAGTAGCACGGTGTGGCTACCATGTACAATGACCAACCAAAGTATGCATATGTACAGCCTTTGACCAAAGAAATCCGCTGTGTGTGGTCAAGGTTGACAGCTCATTATACGAGTCACAAATGGTCAGAGGGGGAAAAAATGGTCTGGGAACACCAAGTATCACATAGCAAGCACAAGGGGCTTCAATACGTTGTCGCACGGTGTGGAGACCATGCACGATGACCAACCAAACTAGGCATATGTCACTAACCATGACCAAGTAATGTCACCAAGTGTGGTAAACTTTGACAACTCACAGCACGAGTCACAAATGGTCAGGGTGGAAGGTAATGGTTTGTGCATACTAGCTATCTACTATCAATTACAAATACCTTCAATATGTAGTGGCACAATGTGGCTTCAATGCACAGGGACCAACCAAAGTATGCATATATCACTAACCATGACGAACCAATTTCACTTCATGTGGTCAACGTTGAAAACGCACAACACGAGTCACAAATGGTCAGAGGGGAAAACAATGGACTGGGAAGCCTATGTATTGGCTAGAAAGGACAAAGAACTTCAATGCGTAGTGGCACGGTGTGGCTAATATGCACAGCAAACAATCAAACTAGGCACATGTCATCAATCTTGACCATAGAATTTCAATATGGCTGGTCAACGTTGACCAACCATAACACGAGTCACAAACGTTCAGGAGAGGAAACAATGCTTTGAGAATATCGCTTCTCAACTACCAAGTAAAATGACTTTCAGTCAGTAGTAGCGCGGTGTGGCTACCATGCACAATGACCGACCAAAGTAGGCATATGTACTGCCTTTTACCAAAGAAATCCGCTGTCTGTGGTCAGCGTTGACAGCTCATAATACGAGTCACAAATGTTCAGAGGGGGAAACAATGATTTGGGAACACCAAGTATCACATACCAAGCACAAGGGGCTTCAATACGACGTGGCACGGTGTGGAGACCATGCACGATGACCAACCAAAGTACGCATATGTCACTGACCTTGACCAAGTAATGTCACTAAGTGTGGTAAACTTTGACAACTCACAACACGAGTCACAAATGGTCAGGGTGGAAAGTAATGGTTTGTGAATACTATTTTTCTACTAGCAAGTACAAATACCTTCAAAATGTAGTGGCACAATGTGGCTTCAATGCACAGTGACCAAACAAAGTATCCATATGTCACTAACCATGACGAACAAATTTCACTTCATGTGGTCAACGTTGAAAACGCATAACACGAGTCACAAACGGCCAGAGACGACAACAATGGATTGGAAAATCTATGTATTTGCTAGAAAGGACAAATAACTTCAATACGTAGTGGCACGGTGTGGCTAACATGCACACCAAACAATCAAACTAGGCACATGTCACTTATCATGACCAGCGAATTTCAATATGGGTGGTCAACGTTGAGCAACCATAACACAAGTCACAAACGGTCAGGAGAGGAAACAATGCTATGAGAATATCGGTTCTCAACTACCAAGTACAATGACCTTCAGTCAGTAGTAGCGCAGTGTGGCTACCATGCACAATGATCGACCAAAGTATGCATATTTACTGCCTTTGACCAAAGAAATCCGCAGTGTGTGGTCCACTTTGACAACTCATAATATGAGTCACAAATGGTCAGAGGGGGAAGCAATGCTTTGGGAACACCACGTATCACATAGCAAGCACAAGGGGCTTCAATACGTTTTGGCACTGTGTGGGGACCATGCACGATGACCAACCAAAGTAGGCATATGTCACTGACCATGACCAAATAATGTCACTAAGTGTGGTAAACTTTGACAACTCACAACACGATTCACAAATGGTTAGGGTGGGAGGTAATGGTTTGTGAATACTAGTTATCTACTAGCGAGTACAAATACCTTCAATATGTAGTGGCACAATGTGGCTTCAATGCACAGTGACCACCCAAAGAATGCATATGTCACAGACCATGACGAAGTATTTCACTTCATGTGGTCAGCGTTGAAAACGCATAACACGAGTCACAAATGGTCAGAGGGAGAAAAGAATGGGTTGGGAATACTAGTGAACAACTAGCAAGTACAAAGACCTTCAACAAGCAGTGGCACGGTATGGCTAGCGAACACAGTGACCAACCAAAGGATGCATACGTCACAGACTACGACCGAATAAGTCCAATATGTGTGGTCAACATTGACAACTCATAACAAGAGTCACAAATGGTCCGAGGGAGAGAAAATGGTTTAGGAAGCCTATGTATTGACTAGAATGGACAAAGAACTTCGATACGTCGTGGCACGGTGTGGCTGATATGCACACCAAACAACCAAACTAGGCATATGTCACTGATCATGACCACATAACTTCAATGTGGGTGATCAACGTTGACCAACCATAACACAAGACACAAACGGTCAGGACAGGAAACAATGCTATGGCAATATCGGTTCTCAACTACCAAGTAGAACGACCTTAAGTCAGTAGTAGCACGGTGTGGCTACCATGCACAATGACCGACCAAAGTAGGCATATGTACTGCCTTTGAACAAAGAAATCCGCTGTGTGTGGTCAGCATTGACAACTCATAATACGAGTCACAAATGGTTAGAGGGGGGAACAATGGTTTGGGAACACCAAGTATCACATAGCAAGCACAAGGGGCTTCAATACGTTGTGGCACAGGGTGGAGACCATGCACGATTACCAACCAAAGTAGGCATATGTCACTAACCATGACCAAGTAATGTCACTAAGTGTGGTAAACTTTGACAACTCACAACACGAGTCACAAATAATCAGGGTGGAAGGTAATGGTTTTTGAATACTAGTTATCTACTAGAAAGTACAAATACATTCAATATGTAGTGGCACAATGTGGTTTCAATGCACAGTGACCAACCAAAGTATGCATATGTCACAAACCATAACGAACAAATTTCACTTCATGTGGTCAACGTTGAGAACGCATAACACAAGTGACAAATGGCCGGAGGGGGAAACAATGCATTGGGAACACTAGTTATCAACTAGGAAGTACAAAGACCTTCAACAAGAAGTGGCACGGTATGGCTAGCGTGCACAGTGACCAACCAAAGGATGCATACGTCACTGACTACGACCGAATAAGTCCACTATGTGTGATCAACATTGACAACTCATAACACGAGTCAAAAATGGTGAGAGGGAAAGAAAATGGTTTGGGAAGCCTATTTATTGACTAGAAAGGACAAATAACGTCAATATGTAGTGGCACGGTGTGGCTAACATGCACACCAAACAATCAAACTAGGCATATGTCACTGATCATGACCTCATAAGTTCAATACGGATGGTCAACGTTGACCAACCATAACACGAATCACAAACGGTCAGGACAGGAAACAATGCTACGGGAATATCGGTTCTTAACTACCAAGTATAACGACCTTCATTCAATAGTAGCACGCTGTGGCTACCATGCAAAATGACCGACCAAAGTAGGCATATGTACTGCCTATGACCAAAGAAATCCGCTGTGTATGGTCAACGTTGGCAACTCATGATATGAGACACAAATGGTCAGAGGGCAAAACAATGGTTTGGAAACACTAAGTTTTACATAGCAAGCACAAGGGGCTTCAATACGTTGTGGCACGGTGTGGAGACCATGCACGATGACCAACCAAAGTAGGCATGTGTCGCTGACCATGACCAAGTCATGTCACTAAGTGTGGTAAACTTTGACAACTCACAACACGAGTCACAAATGGTCGGGGTGGAAGGTAATGGTTTGTGAGTATTAGTTATCTACTAGCAAGTACAAATACCTTCAATATGTAGTGGCACAATGTGGCTTCAATGCACAGTGACCAACCAAAGTATGCATATGTCACTGAACATGACGAAAGAATTTCACTTCATGTGGTCAATGTTGAAAACGCATAACACGAGTCACAAATGGTCCGAGGGGAAAACAATGGATTGGGAACACTAGTTATCAACTAGGAAGTACAATGAAATTCAACAAGCAGTGGCACAGTATGGCTAGCGTGCACAGTGACCAACCAAAGGATGCATACGTCATTGACAACAACCGAATAAGTCCACTATGTGTGGTCAACATTGACAACTCATAACACAAGTCACAAATGGTCAGAGGGAGCAAGAATGGTTTGGGAAGCCTATGTATTGACTAGAAAGGACGCACAACTTCAATACGCAGTGGCACGGTGTGGCTAATATGCACACCAAACAACCAAACTAGGCATATGACACTCATTATGACGACATGATTTCAATACGGGTGGTCAACGTTGACCAACCATACCACGAGTCACAAACAGTCGGGACAGGAAACAATGCTATGGGAATATCGGTTCTCAACTACCAAGTGCAATGACCTTCATTCAGTAGTAGCACGGTATGGCTACCATGTACAATGACCGACCAAAGTAGGCATATGTACTGCCTTCGACCTAAGAAATCCGCTGTGTGTGGTCAACGCTGACAACTCATAATACAAGTCAAAAATGGTCAGAGGGGGAAACAATGGTTTGGGAACACCAAGTATCACATAGCAAGCACAAGGGTCTTCAATACGTTGTGGCACGGTGTGGAGACCATGCACGATGACCAACCAAAGTAGGAATATGTCACTGTCCATGACCAAATAAAGTCACTAAGTGTGGTAAACTTTTACAACTCACAACACGAGTCACAAATGGTCAGGGTGGAAGGTAATGGTTTGTGTATACTAGTTGTCTACTAGCAAGTTCAAATACCTTCAATATGTAGTGGCACAATGTGGCCTCAATGCACAGTGACCAACCAAAGTATGCATGTGTCACTAACCACGACAAACAAATTTCACGTATGTGGTCAATGTTGAAAACGCATAGCACGAGTCACAAATGGTCAGGGGGGAAAAGAATGGATTGGTGACACGAGTTATCAAATAGCAAGTACAAAGACCTTCAACAAGCAGTGGCATGGTATGGCTAGCGTGCACAACGACCAACCAAAGGATGCATACCTCACTGACTACGACCGAATAAGTCCACTACGTATGGTCAACATTGACAACTCATAACACGAGTCACAAATGGTCAGATGGAGATACAATGGTTTGGGAAGCCTATGTATTGATTAGAAAGGACAAAGAACTTCAATACGTAGTGGCACGATGTGGCTAATATGCACACCAAACAACCAAACTAGGCATATGTCACTGATCATGACCAGAGAATTTCAATATGGGTGGTCAACGTTGACCAACCATAACACGAGTCACAAACGGTCAGAAGAGGAAACAATGCTCTGAGAATATCGGTTCTCAACTACCAAGTACAATAACCTTCAGTCAGTAGTAGCGCAGTGTGGAAACCATGCACAATGACCAACTAAAGTAGGCATATCTACTGCCTTTGCCCAAAGAAATCTGCTGTGTGCGGTTCACGTTGACAACTCATAACACCAGTCACAAGTGGTCAGAGGGGGAAACAATGGTTTTGGAACACCACGTATCACATAGCAAGCTGAAGAGGCTTCAATACGTTGTGGCAAGGTGTGGGGACTGTACACGATGACCAACCAAAGTGGCCATATGTCACTGACCATGACCAAATAATGTCACTCTGAGTGGTAAACTTTGACAACTCACAACACGAGTCACAAATGGTCAGGATGGAAGGTAATGGTTTGTGAATACTAGTTATCTTCTAGCAAGTACAAATACCTTCAATATGTAGTGGCACAACGTGGCTTCAATGCACAGTGACCATCCATAGTATGCCTATGTCACTGACCATGAGGAAAGAATTTCACTTCATGTGGTCAACCTTGAAAACGCATAACACGAGTCACAAATGGTCAGAGGGAAAAACAATGGGTTGCGAACACTAGTTATCAACTAGGAAGTACAAAGACCTTCAACAAGCAGTGACACGGTATGGCTAGCGTGCACAGTGACCAACCAAATGATGCATACGTCACTGACTACGACCGAATAAGTCCACTATGTGTGGTCAACTTATACAACTCATAACACGAGTTACAAATGGTCAGAGGGAGAGACAATGGTTTGGTAAGCTTATGTATTGGATAGAAAGGACAAAGAACTTCAATACGTAGTGGCACGGTGTGGCTAATATGCACACAAAACAATCAAACTAGGCATATGTCACTGATCATGACCACATAATTTCAATATGGGTGGTCAACGTTGACCAACCATATAACGAGTCACAAACGGTCAGGAGTGGAAACAATGCTATGAGAACATCGGTTCTCAACTACCAAGTAGAACGACCTTCAGCCAGTAGTAGCACGGTGTGGCTACCACGCACAATGACCGACCAAAGTAGGCATATGTATTTCCTTTGACCAAAGAAATCCGGTGTGTGTGGTCAACGTTGACAACTCATAATACGAGTCACAAATGGTCAGAGGGGGAAACAATGGTTTGGGAACATCAAGTATCACATAGCAAGCACAAGGGGCTTCAATACGCTGTGGCACGGTGTGGAGGCCATGCACGATGACCAACCAAAGTAGGCATATGTCACTGACCATGACCAAATAATGTCACTAAGTGTGGTAAACATTGACAACTCACAACATGAGTCACAGATGGTCAGGGTGGGAGGTAATGGTTTGTGATTACTACTTTTTTACTAGCAAGTACAAATACCCTCAATATGTAGTGGCACATTGTGGCTTCAATGCACAGTGACCAACCAAAGCATGCATATGTCACTGAACATGACGAAAGGATTTCACTTCATGTGGTCATTGTTGAAAACGCATAAGACAAGTCACAAATGGTCAAATGGGAAAACAGTGGGTTGGGAACGCAAGTTATCAACTAGGAAGTACAAAGACCTTCAACAAGTAGTGGCACGGTATGGCTAGTGTGTACAGTGACCAACCAAAGGATGCATACGTCACTGACTACGACCGAATAAGTCCACTATGTGTGGTCAACATTGACAACTCATAACACGAGTCACAAATGGTCAGAGGGAAAGACAATGGTTTGATAAGCCTACGTATTGGCTAGACAGGAGAAATAAATTCAATACATAGTGGCACGATGTGGCTAACATGCACACAAAACAATCAAACTAGGCATTTGTCACTGGTCATAACCACAGAATTTCAATATGGGTGGTCAACGTTGACCAACAATATCATGAGTCATTAATGGTCAGGACAGGAAACAATGCTTTGAGAATATTGGTTCTCAACTACCAAGTATAACAACCTTCATGCAGTAGTAGCACGGTGTGGCTACCATGTACAATGACCGACAAAAGTAGGCATGTATACTTGCTTTGACCAAAGAAATCCGCTCTAGTGGTCAACGTTGACAACTCATAATACGAGTCACAAATGGTCAGAGGGGGAAACAATGGTTTGGGAACAGCAAGTATCACATAGCAAGCACAAGGGGCTTCAATACGTTGTGGCACAGTGTGGAGACCATGCACGATGACCAACAAAAGTAGGCATATGTCACTAACCATGACCAAATAATGTCACTAAGTGTACTAAACTTTGACAACTCACAACACGGGTCACAAATGGTCAGGGTGGAAGGTAATGGTTTGTGAATTATAGTTATCTACTAGCAAGTACAAATACCTTCAATATGTAGTGGCACGATGTGGCATCAATGCACAGTGACCAACCAAAGTATGCATATGTCACTAACCATGACGAACTAATCTTACTTCATGTGGTCAACATTGAAAACGCATAACACAAGTCACAAATGGTCAGAGGGAAAAACAATGGATTGGGAAGCCTATGTATTGGCTAGAAAGGACAAAGAACTTCAATACGTAGTGGCACGGTGTGGCTAATATGCACACTAAGCTATCAAACAAGGCATATGTCACTGATCATGACCAAAGAATTTCAATATGGATGGTCAACGTTGACCAACCATAACACGGGTCACAAACGGTCAGGAGAAAAAACAATGCTATGAGAATATCGGTTCTCAACTACCAAGTACAACGACCTTCAGTCAGTAGTGGCACGGTGTGGCTACCATGCACAATGACGGACCAAAGTAGGCATATGTACTGCCTTTGACCAAAGAAATCCGCTAGGTGTGGTCCACGTTGACAACTCATAATACGAGTCACAAATGGTCAGAGGGGGAAACAATGATTTGGGAACATCACTAATCACATAGCAAGCACAAGGGGCTTCAATACGTTGTGGCACGGTGTGGAGACCATGCACGATGACCAACCAAAGTAGGCATATGTCACTAACCATGACCAAACAATGTCACTAAGCGTGGTAAACTTTGACAACTCACAACACAAGTCACAAATGGTCAGGGTGGAAGGTAATGGTTTGTGAATACTAGTTATCTACTAGCAAGTACAAATACCTTCAGTATGAAGTGGCACAATGTGGCTTCAATGCACATTGACTAACCAAAGTATGCATATGTCACTGAACATGATGAAAAAAAATCACTTCATGTGGTCAACGTTGAGAATGCATAACACGAGTCACAACTGGTCAAAGGGGAAAAAAATGGGTTGGGAACACTAGTTATCAACTAGGAAGTACAAAGACCTTCAACAAGCAGTGGCACGGTATGGCTAGCGTGCACAGTGACCAACCAAAGGATGCATACGTCACTGACTACGACCGAATAATTCCACTATGTGTGGTCGACATAGACAACTCATAACACGAGTCACAACTGGTCAAAGGGGAAAAAAATGGGTTGGGAACACTAGTTATCAACTAGGAAGTACAAAGACCTTCAACAAGCAGTGGCACGGTATGGCTAGCGTGCACAGTGACCAACCAAAGGATGCATACGTCACTGACTACGACCGAATAATTCCACTATGTGTGGTCGACATAGACAACTCATAACACGAGTCACAAATGGTCAGAGGGAGACACAATGGTTTGGAAGCCTATGTATTGACTATAAATGACAAAGAACTTTGATACGTAGTGGCACAGTGTGGCTAATATGCACACCAAACAACCAAACTAGGCATGTGTCACTGATCATGACCATAGAATTTCAATATGGGTGGTCAACGCTGACCAACCATAACACGAGTCACAAACGTTCAGGACAGGAAACAATGCTATGGGAATATCGGTTATTAACTACAAAAGTACAACAACCTTCATTCAGTAGTAGCACGGTGTGGCTACCATGTACAATGACCGACCAAAGTAGGCATATGTATTGCCTTTGACCAAAGAAATCCGTTGTGTGAGGTCAACATTGACAACTCATAATACGAGTCACAACTGGTCAGAGGAGGAAACAATGGTTTGGAAACACCAAGTATCACATAGCAAGCACAACGGGCTTCAATACATCGTGGCACGGTGTGGAGACCATGCACGATGACCAACCAAAGTAGGCATATGCCACTGACCATGACCAAATAATGTCACTAAGTGTGGTAAACTTTGACAACTCACAACACGAGTCACAAAAGGTCAGGGTGGAAGGTAATGGTTTGTGACTACTAGTTATCTACTAGCAAGTACAACTACATTCAATATGTAGTGGCACAATGTGGCCTCAATGCACGGTGACCAACCAAAGTATGCATATGTCACTGACCATGACGAACAAATTTCACTTCATGTGGTCAACGTTGAAAACGCATAACACGAGTCACAAATGGTCAGAGGGGAAAACAATGGATTGAGAAGCCTATGTATTGGTTAGAAAGGACAAAGAACTTCAATACGTAGTGGCACGGTGTGGCTCATATGCACACGAAACAATCAAACTAGGCATATGTCACTGATAATGACCAGAGAATTTCAATATGGGTGGTCAACGTTGACCAACCATAACACGAGTCACAAACGGTCAAAAGAGGAAACAATACTATGAGAATATCGGTTCTCAACTACCAAGTACAATGACCTTCAGTCAGTAGTAGCGCGGTGTGGCTGCCATGCACAATGACTGACCAATGTAGGCATATTTACTCCCTTTGACCAAAAAAATCCGCTATGTGTAGTCCATGTTGACAACTCATAATACGAGTCACAATTGGTCACACGGGGAAACAATGGTTTGGGAACACCACGTAGCACACAGCAAGCACAAGGGGCTTCAATACGTTTTGGCATGGTGTGGGGACCATGCACGATGACCAACCAAAGTAGGCATATGTCACTGACCATGACCAAATAATAATGTCACTGAGTGTGGTAAACTTTGACAACTCACAACACGAGTCACAAATGATCAGGGTGAAAGGTAATGGTTTGTGAATACTAGTTATCTACTAGCAAGTACAAATACCTTCAATATGTAGTGGCACAATGTGGCTTCAATGCACAGTGACCACCCAAAGCATGCATATGTCACTGACCATGACGAAAGAATTTCACTTCATGTGGTCAACGTTGAAAACGCATAACACGAGTCACAAATGGTCAAAGGGGAAAACAATGGGTTGGGAACACTAGTTATCAACAAGGAAGTACAAAGACCTTCAACAAGCAGTGGCACGGTATGGCTACAGTGCATTGTGACCAACCAAAGGATGCATACATCACTGACTATGTCCGATAAGTCCACTATGTATGGTCAACATTGACAACTCATAACACGAGTCACAAATGGTCAGTGGGAGAGAAAATGGTTGGGGAGCCTATGTATTGACTATAAAGGACAAAGAACTTCAATACATAGTGGCACGGTGTGGCTAATATGCATACCAAACAACCAAGCTAGGCATGTGTCACTGATCATGACCACATAATTTCAATATGGGTGGTCAACGTTGACCAACCATAACACGAGTCACAAACAGTCAGGACAGGAGACAATGCTATGGGAATATCCGTTCTCAACTACCAAGTACAACGACCTTCATTCAGTAGTAGCACAGTGTGGCTACGATGTATAATGACCGACCGAAGTAGGCATATGTACTACCTTTGACCAAAGAAATCTGCTGTGTGTGGTCAACGTTGACAACTCATAATATGAGTCACAAATGGTCAAAGGGGGGAAACAATGGTTTGGAAACACCGAGTATCACATAGCAAGCACAAGGGGCTTCAATACGTCGTGGCACGGTGTGGAGAACACGCACGATGACCAACCGAAGTAGGCATATGTCACTGACCATGACCAAACAATGTCACTAAGTGTGGTAAACTTTGTCAACTCACAACACAAGTCACAAATGGTCAGGGTGGAAGGCAATGGTTTGTGAATACTACTTATCTATTACCAAGTACAAATACATTCAACATGTAGTGGCACAATGTGGCCTCAATACACAGTGACCAACCAAAGTATGCATATGTCACTAACCATGACGAACATATTTCACTTCATGTGGTCAATGTTGAAAACGCATAACACGATTCACAAATGGTTAGAGGGGAAAATAATGGATTGGGGACACTATTTATCAGCTAGCAAGTACAAAGACCTTAAACAAGTAGTGGCACGGTATGGCTTGCGTGCACAGTGACCAACCAACGTATGCATAGGTCACTGACTACGACCGAATAAGTCCACTATGTGTGGTCAACATTGACAACTCATAACGCCAGACCCAAATGGTCAGAGGGAGAGACAATGGTTTGGGAAGCATATGTATTGACTAGAAAGGACAAAGAACTTCAATACGTAGTGGCACGGTGTGGCTAATATGCACTCCAAACAACCAAACTAGGCATATGCCAATAACCAAGACCACAAAATTTCAATATGGGTGGTCAACGTTGACCAACCATAACACGAGTCACAAATGGTAAGAAGAGGAAACAAGGCTATGGGAATATTGGTTCTCAACTACCAAGTACAATGACCTTCAGTCAGTAGTAGCACAATGTGCCTACCATGCACAATGACCGACCAAAGTAGGCATATGTACTGCCTTTGACCAGAGAAATCCGCAGTGTGTGGTCAATGTCGACAACTCATAACACGAGTCACAAATGGTCAAAGGGGGAAACAATGGTTTCGGAATACTTGGTATCGACTAGCAAGTACAAAGACCTTCGATAAGTGGTGGCATGGTATGGCTACCATGCACAATGACCAACCAAAATATATGTGTGTCATAAAAAGAGTTTCACTGTGTCTTGTCAAATTTCCTTCTTATGGCTGGTCAATCGCAGCAATGGTTGAGAGGTTATTCAAGCTCGAAGTTGCAAAATTCAAAACTTAGTTTGCGTCAATTGTTTACGAATAAACTGAAATTCTTATCATTCATACTTTTGAAAACAACCCTATAATCTTACACCCCCTTGTTATATGCCCTTTACCCATAGGAACCCTTATAATGTCATTTGGACAACATATGAACACCATGTGAGTTGGCTTAATGCTGATAGAGTTAGATTGTGCAGCGATAGGTCCTGGGTTTGAATCCTCGTACGCGCATTATAGAATAGGCTCGCGACCTGGGGGGGGGGGGCAGCCGTGTTGTGCTACCTCAACTCTACCTTGGAGCGAAAGCCGTGGAAGGTAGGGGGGTGTCATAATGAGGTCGCAAATCTGTCCTCCAGGTTGTCCACGGAACATCCCTCTAGAGGGGTGGGAGGGATTCTTCCAGTGAAGGTACCTACGCATAACAAATAAACAAAAACCCACCTGGTGTCAAAGGGAGAAACCTTTTGCTATTTATTGACTAGCAAGTGCAAATACCTTCAACAAGTAGTGGAATGGTGTGGCTACCATGTACAATGACCAACCAGTTTAGGCATGTGCCACTTACCATGACCAAATACTTTTGCTATGTGTGGTTAACGTTGACAACCCATGATATGGGCCACGAATTGTCAGAGGGGGAAACAATGGGTTGGGAACACCACGAATCACATAGCAAGCACAAGGGGCTTCAATACGTTGTGGCACGGTGTGGAGACAATGCATGATGACCAAAAAAAGTAGGCATATGTCACTGACCAAGACCGAATAATGTCACTAAGTGTGGTAAAATTTGACAATTCACAACACGAGTCACAAATGGTCAGGGTGGAAGGTAATGGTTTGTGAATACCAGTTATCTACCACCAAGTACAAATACCTTCAATTTATAGTGGCACAATGTGGCTTCAAGGCACAGTGACCAACCAACGTATGCATATGTCACTGAACATGACAAAGAATTTCACTTCATTTGGTCAACGTTGAAAACGCATAACACGAGTCTCAAATGGTCAAAGGGGAAAACAATGGGTTGGGAACGTTAGTCATCAATTAGGAAGTAAAAATACCTTCAACAAGCAGTGGCACAGTATGGCTAGCGTGCACAGTGACCAACCAAATGATGCATACGTCACTGACTACGACCGAATAAGTCCACTATGTGTGGTCAACATTGACATTTTAATACGAGTTACACATTGTCAGAGAGAGAGACAATGGTTTGGGAAGCCTATGTATTGACTAGAAAGGACAAAGAACTTCAATACGTAGTGGCACGGTGTGGCTAATATGCACACCAAACAACCAAACTAGGCATATGTCACTGATCATGACCACAGAATTTCAATATGGGTGGTCAACGTTGACCAACCAAAACACGAGTCACAAACAGTCAGGACGGGAAACAATGCTATGAGAATATCGGCTCTCAACTACCAAGTAGAACGACCTTCAGTTAGTAGTAGCACGGTGTGACTACCATGCACAATGACCGACCAAAGTAGGCATATATACTTCCTTTGACCAAAGAAATCCGCTGTGTGTGGTCAACGTTGACAACTCATAATACGAGTCACAAATGGTCAGAGGGGGAAACATTGGTTTGGGAACATCAAGTATCACATAGCAAGCACAAAGGGCTTCAATACGTTGTGGCACGATGTGGAGACCATGCACGATGACCAAAAAAAGGAGGCATATGTCACTGACCATGACCGCATAATGTCACTTAGTGTGGTAAACTTTGACAACTCACAACACGAGTCACAAATGGTCAGGGTGGAAGGTAATAGTTTGTGAATACCAGTTATCTACTAGCAAGTACAAATACTTTCCATATATAGTGGCACAATGTCGCTTGAATGCACAGTGGCCAACCAAAGTATGCATATGTCACTAACCATGACGAACTCATTATACTTCATGTGGTCAACGTTGAAAACGCATAACACGAGTCACAAATGGTCAGAGGGGAAAACAATGGATTGGGAAGCCTATGTATTGGCTAGAAAGGACAAGGAACTTCAATACGTAGTGGCACGGTGTGGCTTATATGCACACAAAGCAATCAAACTAGGCATATGTCACTGATCATGACCAGAGAATTTCAATATGGGTGGTCAACGTTGACCAACCATAACACAGGTCACAAACAGTCAGAAGAGGAAACAATGCTTTGAGATTATCGGTTATCAACTACCAAGTACAATGACCTTCAGTCAGTAGTAGCACGGTGTGGCTACCATACACAATGACCGACCAAAGGAGGCATATGTACTGCCTCTGACCAAAGAAATCCGCTGTGTTTGGTCCACGTTGACAACTCATAATACGAGTCACAAATGGTCAGAGGGGGGAACAATGGGTTGGGAACACCACGAATCAAATAGCAAGCACAAGGGGCTTCAATACGTTGTGGCACGGTGTGGAGACCATGCATGATGACAAACCAAATAGGCATATGTCACTGACCATGACCAAATAATGTCACTCAGTGTGGTCAATTTTGACAACTCATAACACTAGACACAAATGGTCAGGGTGGAAGGTAGTGGTTTGTGAATACTAGTTATCTACTAGAAAGTACAAATACCTTCAATATGTAGTGGCACAACGTGGTTTCAATGCACAGTGACCAACCAAAGTATGCATATGCCACTGAACATGACGAAAGAATTTCACTTCATGTGGTCAACGTTGAAAACGCATAACACGAGTCACACATGGTCACAGGGGAAAACAATGGATTGAGAGCACTAGTTATCAACTAGCAAGTACAAATACCTTAAACAAGCAGTGGCACGGTATGGCTAGTGTGCACAGTGGCCAACCAAAGGATGCATACATCACTGACTACGACCGAATAAGTTCACTATGTGTGGTCAACATTGACAACTCATAACGCCAATCCCAAATGGTCAGAGGGAGAGACAATGGTTTGGGAAGCATATGTATTGACTAGAAAGGACAAAGGACTTCAGTACGTAGTGGCACGGTGTGGCTAACATGCACATCTCAGGCAGGGATCCACCGCGTCTCTGCTGTGGAGAAGATGGATCCGCGGCGGGGAAATCGCTGCTTTCCACAGATCCGCGGAACGAGGCTTCCGCGGCCAGAGGTGCGCGGAGAAGGCAAAAAGGTGGGACCGTGGAGTACCGGAGAACGCGCAAGGCATGCTGGCTCCCATAATGAGATTGTGGTAGAGCATGGGGTGGCGCGGAATCCAGAAGTGGTGAAGGAGAGAGGCGGGAAAAGCCTCCGCCAAGAAACAGGAATTGACGATGATCTATCAATGGCTGTTGGAAGGAATGGCTACGGAGAAGCCAGGACGGGCGGGAGAGCGGGATGAAAATTTGCGGTGAGAAGGGAACATATGTTGAGCCGCGGAGAAGATGGCGCGCCGGACGTGCAGAAACACATGACACAAGGACCAGAGCTCAGGCAGGAGCCCGACCAATGAGGGCTCAAGAGGGGCAGCGGTAATCAAGCAGGAGGACCGGGAGGACGCACCACGCGAAGACGAAGATTCAAGGAAGAACACAAGATCGCAAGCGTCCAAGCCGTGGATTAGAAGAAGATCTAGTAGTAGAACAGGGACATGGTAGTGAAATGTGTGTGTGTGTGACAAGGACAAGACCCGCGGTGCGTGTAGCACACCGCGCGGAGTCCAAAACAGGGGAAAGAGTGGTAGGAGATATCTTAGAGGCCTAGCTCTGATGGATATAAAGTAGTGGTGTAGTGGAGGGACTAGTGGATCTGACGAATGACGAGAGATGCTTACCTTTTGCCTAATACAAGCCTATTTCCCACTCATGAGCCTGAGAGCCCTGACTCGTTCAGAACCTGGTTGCCTGCATCCATCTCATTAATCCGCGCGAGTGTTAGTGTGGTTCACAACCACGCCTCACCCTCTAAGATCCGCACCAGTGGAGGAAGTTGCAGTCGTGCTCTCTGCAGAATTGTTCCGCGGAGGACGAGTACTTATCCTGCAGGTGTGCGCGGAGCATACAGCTCAATCCACCCCTCCTGAGAACAACCAAAGATTCCGCTGAGTGCTGTCATCACCGGGGAACACACGTTGGGTAGAGGGTGCTGCTGGCGACTCCGCGGCCTTGCACACGACCGCAGAACGGGGTTCTGCGGGTTAAAAGTCAGAGGCCACGAGGTGGCGGACTCTCGTGCTGACAAGGAGGGAGCCGTGGAGCACTACCCATGACTGGGACCTAGAAGGTGTGAAGCATCCGCGGAAGACCAGGAGAGGTAGCGGGGGAGTGACCACCGGGTGCTGTCCAGAGCCGCGGAGCGGCAAGATCGCGGAGCAGACCAAACGCGGAGTTAGAAAGTGCGGAAGTAATATTGTGTGCGGCAAAATTGGGGGTATCAGTGTCATGGTGCGGTGAGCATGGAAAGTTCTTTGCTCTTTGCTAGCAGAATAGCACGAGCCTTTTGATTCAGTCATACATGTCGGCAGCCAGCTTTGTGCATCAGGCCACGCGGAGGCGACACCAGCAGCATTCGTAGCAAGCTTCCATACGCCACTTGTTGCCGGGGCATGCCGCCACACAAGCGGGCACTATAGAGACCTCGCCTACACCCTCTCGCACGCCTGTCAGTTCATCACCGGACGTGGACCCATTGGGACAGCACCGAAGATTCACCAAGTGGCTGGAACAACTACATTGGCGGCGTATCATGGACGCACTACAGGACCGCGTGGAGGTGGAAAGCGTACTCATCCAAGATGTGCGCGGAACTCACCAGCTCCAGGCCAACGACTCTATGGAGCACAGGTGGTTTTCCAATGTGCCACCGCTAGCAGACGGACTCTCCGAGACCGGGAGATCATTGGCATATCAAGGGCCGGTTTACCAGCGGCGCGGCGGAATGCAACAGTCATGGGTAGCGGAGGAGGATCACCTGCCATCCGCACCCTTAGCAGGGATTACAACCTCCCTGCCTCTGCTTGTCTCCAGAGAACCAACCTTAGGGCCTGCCCACCGCTACCAGGCGCAGCTAGGAGGTATGCCCGCGGAGCGATCACCTTCGAGAAAAAGAGAAAGGGGGACGAGACAGCCTTTGCAGGAAGTATGCACCCGAACAGCCAGGCGGGTCACCTGTCATGCCGGAGGCGAGGCAGCAGCACCACCCACCCACGGCAAAACTCGCGGAGGGGGGTCAGACAGCCGGGGCTGGACTATCCAACGCGATGGAAGGAGTACCCCTACAAGGGAATCCGCGATTGACTACCGCGGATACCCTAGCAACACTAAGCGTGAGGGCAACAGCGAGCCACAACCCACAAGTCACTAGGGGGTAAGGGACAACGCAAGGGGAACAGAGAGGGGGCATGGCGCACCTACCCCCCTGATTCCGCAGCCATCCCACGCGACCCAGTAGCCACTCACAGGGCCCCAACCACAGCCCAACCCAGCATTGCAAGGGACTCTGCCGTACGCGGGGCCCGCAACGATCTCTTCTACCACAGCCCCACCACGTTGGATGATGATGGGCACCTGGGCCACGCCCTCCGCGGCAGGAGTGCCGTCGCAAGCACCCATGCAACAGATACCATCACAGCAACCAGCGGCCCGTATGACGTCACAACTAATGCCTGTGGCGGTTGGACACCCAGTCTATCACCAGCAACCAATGGGTACCGCACCGGCTGGGATTGCGGTCCATCCAGTACAACCTGCCAGCCAGGTGTAGCCGACATCACCCCACTCCACCTACCCTGCTCTCTCGCCAAATCCAGCGACCACCATAGCCCCTGCGGCGTCTACCGCCACCCCGCTCTACCACTCTGCAGTGTCACACCCTCTACCTTAGGGGTACTGGCTGCCAGGACCTACGGTCCCCGCAGCCCCAAACACATAGGCACCGCCCCTTGGGACTACATTCTACTCCGCACCCTACGCCACGCAGGCCACCCCTGTGACTCATTACTATGCGCTTCCGGCGATAGCCCCAATGAGCAACCCCACACCTACACCCCAGGGGCAGCCACAAACTAGCCACGTGGGCTATTCCTATTAGGCTTGCGCGGATGGAATCTACAGATGGCCGCCAGAGTACAAGAAGATATGCGGCGTAAGGTAGAGGCCGCGAAGGAATGAATCCAAGAGGCATTGCTAAACGTACCGTCGTGCCGGAGAAACGTCAGCAGACAAAACCACCACCAACAGCGGAAAAGCAACGTGCCCCATCTTTGCCAGCACCAACGACAGCTCTAGTCGCTACGGAGGGAAGCACTGATCCCATCCAGCGTCTATTCACCACTCCCATTCTGGAAGTCAACTTCTTTGAGTTCCTCCGCATTCACCCAGAGATCGCACCACGACTGAAGGAGGAGCTCTACAGAGCCAATCAACGACTCCAAGCTGTGGGCATCTCCCTTGACTGCACAGCGCCTACCGCCGGTACACAAAACACCCGCCGTGCGGTGCCTGACGCTTTGATCGCACTCAGCCTTACGAAAGAAGAGTGGAGATGGGCACCACAGCCCCTGGAACCGCCGCGTCGAGATGACAACCATTACGAGGTCGCATGCTGCATGGTTTGGATATGTGGCCGGAAATTCCTGGCCATAGTTGACACAAGGGCCACTCACACCACTGTGGCGTTCCGCGTCCTTCTAGTGGTCGGATGGACAGACCACATCCTCCCAACACGACGCCTTTTCACCAACTCAGCGGGCAGAATGGACTATGGAGATGGAGAAGTTCACGGCCTACCCATGCAAGAGGGATCTGTTCATGAGCCATTGAACGTCCAAGTCACACAGGCCAGGATGTATGACGTACTCCTGGGCATGGATTACTTCATACCGCGACGGACCAATCTTCTTTTCTCCCTCAGAATCATGCAACTCAGCTCGGCATCTCGGGAAGACGCGTTCTGCCCCATCACCGTCGGAGACAGGGTAGCGGTGCCTATGACCGACGGCAAATCCTTCTCCCTCCTGGATGTAGCGGTAGAGAACTCTCAAGTTCATGCAAGTAGGTTGCCATCCATCACGGCTGACTTGCCAGGCGCGGAACAGGTCACAACGGGAGAATGGAAGGAACTCGCGGGGGAGTCAAGCGAGCCCGGAGTGCAAACCAACCTCCTGGGAATGTGGCAGAGGGGACATCGAGTCCTAGGAGATGGCCATCAACTCAAAGAAGATGAATTCTACCCACTCCGCGAAACATCACCATCACCACCACCGCGATGGGATCACATGCTCCACTTAAGACTTTCACCCGCACAAAAGCAAGACTTCTGTGACCTGCTGGACGCATTCGCGGACATCTTCGCTGGTTCCGCAGTTGACCTGGGGGCCGTGGAAGCCTTCCATATCATCTCCACGGGGGACTCCGCGCCCACAAAATAAAAGGTGCGGCGCATCCTTCCGGAGCAGGAGAAGATCATCATAGAAGGGCTCGCGAAGCTCAAGGCGCAGGGGGTGATTGTCCCAATCGTCAGTCTCTGACGTGCCAACCTGGTCATCGTAGGAAAGCCGGACGGGTCCAAGCAATTCTCCGTTGACTTCCGCGATCTCAACCAAGTGACCGAGGAAGATGCGTACCCCATGCCTTTGATTTTTGACATACATGAGCGCCAGTAGGGTCGCGGATGGTTTGCAAAACTTGACGTGAAGGCTGCCTTTCATGCCGTTCCCATGCACCCAGACTCCATTGCCAAAACTGTGTTTGTGACACCAGAAGGCTTATATGCATTTACACGCATGCCTTTTGGACTCCGCAACGCAAGCGCAACATTTCAGCGGGTCATGGACTCCACCCTCCGCGGAATCCCCAATGTCGGCTGCTACATCGACGACATCATGGTCGCGGCCCTAACCTTTGAGGAACGGTTATCCTCCCTGGCCGCCATCTTTGCTGCCCTTCGCAAAGCCAACCTAAAGCTTAAGGCAGCCAAGTGCTCTATCAGAGCCGTGGAAATGGAGTTCCTGGGTTTCGTAATGAGCACGGATGGCATCAAGACCGATCCAGAGAAAATCGCGGCAGTATAGGAATGGCGTCAGCCCACTTCCGCGGGGCAAGTCAAGATGTTCCTCGGCTTAATCTCATTCTATCGGAAGTTTGTGCGTGACCACGCGCGCATCATCAAGCTGCTCCAGGAGTTGACACACCAGGACGTGCCATTTGAATGGACATTGGCCTGCGCGGATGCTTGGAAGGAAATCAAGCACCGCCTCGTCACCGCGCCCATGCTCGAGTTCCCTGACTTCAACCTCCCATTCTCCATCACCACCGACTGGTCGCGGGACGGGCTTGGGGCCATCCTCTCCCAGATGGTACAGGAACCCACATAGAAGGTGATTGCCTACGCCAGTCATGCCCTCACTGAAGGGGAGCGGAAGTACCCTCCGGTGAAAGGCGAATGCCTGGCTGTCCTCTCGGCACTCCAACACTTCTGCGATTACATCAAGAATGGCAAGTCATTCACGATTTTGACAGACCATCAGGCGCTGCAGTGGCTCCTAACTACTCAGAACCATGAGGGCATCCTAGCCAAGTGGGCACTCCTTCTCCAGGGTTACAACATGAATGTCAAGTATCAGCCCGCACTTGCAAACCGCAACGCGGATGCCCCGAGCCAACTTACGCGCACGGGCTGGCCAGACCCTGACCAGACACTGCTAAACATCGTGGAGGCACCTCTAAATGAGGCAAAACCTATCCCAGGTGTCGGGTCTCTACATCCATCCACTGGAGCAGAATGGGAGGTAGTGGCAAGAGAATTTGACAAGGAGGAACAGGATGTCGCATTACAACTCTAGAATGAGCTCGATCCCGCCGCGGAGTGGACCGTTGCAGATACTCTACTAGCCATCTTTGTGTCTGGCCTACAGCTTGCTCGCAGGTACAACCATACTATCTGCAATTGGACGTTGGAGGAAATTGCTCCCCATCTTCCCCCACGACATGCTCACCCGCGGGCCTCGCGAACGTCCACTGCTCGACCATAGACTTCCCCATTGGACGAACCACACTCTCCTGCTCCCGCCACAACACTTCTTGAGAACCGCCATCCCCTCACTGTGGTATACTTCCTCCTTCACTCCCCTGATTCTACAGAAAGTCTCCGTGCCCTCTTCAACACTCACACTGCCTCCCTTTCCCCTCTTGGCATCCGCCTCTCATGCACGCAAGATAGCCTGGCTGGCATCCGCCTATTATCCCGCAGCATCATCCTCACTCACTCTAGTGTACGCAGTGCTGCTGCACGTGCGTCACGCACCTGGGCACCCGCGGCCCTCACCCCCGGACCGCCCGCACCCTCCAATGTCCACGTGGCGTGGTGTTACGTGTGGATATGTGGCCGCAACTTCGTGGCCATCGTGGACACCGGCGCCACCCATACAACGATTGCGCTCCGGATGGTCCGCTCACTCCACATGCAACACCACATCCAACCCACTCGACTCCGCTTCTCTATCTCCACCAGCGACATTGACGCGCCGCTCGTACAAATCGCAGGCCTCTCCATGCAGGTGGTAAATGTACATGCGGCAGAAACCATCCAGGTTTGCGACATCTGCACGTACAACATTCTGCTCGTGGTGGACTGGCTCACGCCGCGCCAAGCGGATATATTGATCGGTGCAGGCATCCTCGGTCTCATTTCCAGCTCCGACATTTGATCAGTCACCCCGCTCTGTACCTCACATCGACCATCTCCGAGCACCATCCTCTCCACTTTTGACTCAGCTCTAACCGACGCTCAACACACTCGGCGGATAACACGCAGCAGGGCTCTCGCCCGAGGAATATCCGATATGGCACGCAATCAAGGCACGGGGCGCCTTCATCGCGGGGGGGAGGGGGTGGATCGTCTCGGCGACAGCTACGCCGCCCGGCTCTAAACATGGGCTAGGGGCACCGCCCAGCACGGATACCAACACCACCAACGGGAACAGCGGCTCTATCGCTCCAGGGCCCCACAACAAGGACCGCACGTGCAAGGACACCAGCACCACCTACGACTGCAACAAGCGGGTCCCGATCTGGTTCGGTGAGGAGAACTCCACCAACATCGGTGTCGGCCACCCCAGCAGCGGCTGCGGCCTCACCGCAGCCCAGCCCGGCCGCAGGGATAACCCTGACACAAACCACAAGACCAGCAGCGACAATCCCGCCGCGGCCCAGTCCCGCGGAACAAACACCAACGCAAGTCACGCCACCTGTGGCGAAATCACCAGGCCCGTCGCGACAAGGCCCGACCACAAACACAGCGACGCGGACCTTCAGCCGCATGGAGCAAGCGGTAGGAGCCACGCACGCAACGGCAAGAACAACCGCCACCCCAACACCAATCCCGCAAGATGAAGCTCGAACCCTGGTTACCCCAGTCCCCTCCCCGGCCACGACGGCGCTCTCTCACTCGCCGCGGACCTCGCGCGGAAGTCCAACTCGGCAACCCGTACGACCCCTGCTGGGCACAGGAACGCTCATGGAAGGGGCGAGAACGTACCTTGAGGAAAGCTTGGGGGACAACGGGGAGCAGCCCAAGGAAGCCTTGCTGCTTGAGGTAGTGAGCAGCGTCATGCTCTAGCTACTGACAGAGATTTCAGAAGTGATCCGCGCGAAATTTGAGGATTCACTGTTTGGCAGGATGTGGCACGTAGTACGGAAGGGAGCAGCCACGGGGGTGGTGGCCCTCGGAGTACACGAGAGGTAGGTGCTCCTGTTGAGGACAACAAGCGCAGAGCGCCTTGTTTTGGCACTACAGGATAGCCTGAGCATCAAACCAGGGGTGGCCAGCGACATGACTGGCGTTGCGGAACTACTGGACACCGAGCGGGCGGACCCATCATTGGAAGCCGCTCGAGTGTGGTGGAATAGGGTGCAGAAGGATTAGCGGAGCAGTCCAGAGAGATGGTACGTGCACTTGCTCCAAGAGAGGTCCAGAGCCGTCAGCCTGTACCATGTGAATGACCAGGCACCCGGAACCGCAGAGGCACCGGATCGGAGATCCGCGGCAGACGAATGGAGGTGGGGATATTTGCTCAACCTCGTCTATGCCAGATGGAGCGTTCACTATCCGCAAGAAGAAAGATCGTAACTTGCTGACACCCAGGTACCTGAGGGATGCTCGATGGAAGCCATGGAGAAATGCTGGACGCTGACGCTCCAGAATGTGAGACGCACAAGGGTAGCGGCAGCGGTTGCGGAGACACACTAGACCGTGGTTCAAGGAAAGGGAATGAATCTCAAGCAAGAAGAGGTGCGACACTGGGCCAAGGAGGGAGCAGAAGTATGCAGAGAGGACAAGAGCAGGAGGGATGCGCAGGTGGAGGAGGCTCGCGAATACACCCAGCCCTCCCCTCGGTTGCAGCAGAAACAGGAACGCCTGTAGAAGGAATGGGAGGAAGAGACAGCCGAGACAGAATGGATGGCCGCAGAGGCCGCGAAGACGGATGCCCAATTGGTTAAGGAACGGGAGGCGGCGCCCAAGATAGACAAGGAAGCTGCAGAAGAACTCATAAGGGAAATTGTGGGGGAAGAAGCAGTAGCAGCAGCAGCGGCGGAGGCAGAGGCAGCATCAGCAGCGGCAAAAGCGGCAGAAGAAAAAGCAGAGGCAGTAGCAGCAGCAGCAAAAGCGGCAAAAGCAAAGGCAGCGGAGGCAACGGCAGCAGCGACAGACAAGGTAGCAGGAGCAGCAGCTACGGAGGCACAAGTAGAAACAGAAACACGAGAAATTGCAGAGGCGGTCAGAGTAGGGGCAGGTAGTATATCACCATAGGCAGCAAGGGAAGTAATAGTAGATAGGGCCGCAGCAAGGCAGGCATGAGCAAAAGGAGAAGAGAAAATGGGGAAGAGATATAAAGCTGGCGCCAAGCGCCACCGCCTGGAACCATCCGCTGGCTCCCTCCGGCGGAAGGCACAACTTCAGGCCCGAGCGGCGGCGGTGGTGCGGAAAGCAAGAGTGACGCTGAGCCACAACAGAACAACAGCGCCGGCAGACGCCAGCCAAAGTAAGGAGCCAGCGCAGACTTTCCCGAAGGAAGCAACTCCTGCTCCAAAAGGAAAGAGGAAGGCGGAGGAGGAAGCGGTCGCAAAGCCACGGAAAGAGAAACAATCTCGGGTACACGAAGGTCGAAGCCCCGGCGTGACTCCGAAACAATTGGTGCAAGCCCAGCAAGAGGCCGCACAGGCAGCAGCACTTCTGATAGCAGTACTCCGCACAGTCCACATGCCAGCGGAGATGGTGCCAGTTCCACTGCGGCCTATCTTGGGAGAGGCCGCGACAGCAGTTCCGCGCAAGGGGCCGAAAAGGAGGGGATGCGCGGAGAAAAAGGCGCTGATGGTGGTTTCTGAAATCAATGAGTCACCGGGAGACTCGGAAGAGGAACAGCCCCTCACGCACTGCCAGGGATTACTGTGCGCTCCAGGATCGGCTCCACACGGGAAGGAGGAGGTGATTGAGCTGCACCGCGCTGGTGGACGCGGCCGACACCCGAGCGGCCCCGCTGAGAGCAGGCTGTGAGAGCAGTGGGATGAAGGAGAGCTTCGTGCAGTCAGAATCCTTCGCCTGTTCCCTGCACCTGACCCTTGGGACCGAGAGCCATCGGTCTATGATGAAGAGAACCGCAAGAAATTTGAGGTGATGAAAGCGGAGCAGGATGGGAGGCGAGCGTGCGGATTGCCGGCAAGATTACTAGAGAGAAAGCGGAAGACAGGGGAAGCAGTAACAGAGAAAGCGGGGAGGAAGGGGCCCATGGAGACGTAGGACTGGCGGATCTGGCAGACCGCCCACATCCTTCTCCGCGTCACCAGCAAGGAACAGCAGAAGGCGGAGGCACAAAAGGTGTACGCGGGTCTGGAAACACGGTTGGGTGTGGAGCTCGACCGGAGGAAAAAGACGACCTGGCCCGTCTGTGTGAGCAGTATGCATGGGAGGACGGTCGTCTCTGGAGAATAACTCCGCGTGTCTTGTGGGTGCCCCCACCAACATTGCAGAAGGCAGTTGTGGAGGCTTACCACCACCACCACCACACTGGTGTGCAAGCACTGAAGGATCGCATGACACCCATCATCCACGTACCAAACCTGGCGGCCATCATCAAAGACGTGGTACAACACTACGCCCCCTGCAAACGAGCGCGAAAAACCACACCATGGGACCAGCCGCTGCTCCAACCCTCCCCTATTGGTGAACCGTTGGAAAAGATTATCATCGACTTCCACGGCCCCCGCGCACACCGCGACCAGGGGAACCGATACTGGATTGCAGCGGTGGACCACTTCACGAAGTACCTCTGGGTCCGCGCCGAGCCTAACAAAAGCTCAGCCACCGCGGCAAGGTTCATCCGCGAAGAAATCTTCAATCGCTTTGGTGGCTGCAGCGTGGTGCACAACGAAAACGGCACGGAGTTCACGGGGGCCTTCGGAGAGGAGCTGGAGGAGTGGGGGGGTCCGCCATGTGCACTCAGGGCGGTACCGGCCAGAGTCACAAGGGCAAGTGGAGCAGGTGCATGACATACTGGAGAGGGCAGTGGCAACCGCGGAGGGCAGCAGCTGGACTGAGAAGCTGAGGAAAACGGCTCACTTCATCAACACGACACCCAGCCGAGCAACCTCCTTCTCACCCCACATGCTACTCTTTGGACAACCAGCGCGTGCGGCGATGGGCATGCACCAGAAACCGCCGAGGCTACCACTTGCTCCGGAGGAGCAAGAGAAACTCTCAGAGGAAGAGAAGGATAAGGCGGTCGCATAATGGTTCCGCGAGCGTTGCGAGCGGACCAAGGCCATGCGGGCAGAGGCACGGCTGAGGGGCTTCGTTTAAGCCTGGCGTGGATGTGGCGCGGCAAACCGATGGCTGAACCATGGGCCCATCAAGGAGGGTCACTTGGTGTACCTCCGCCCCTTCCCCAATGCAGGGAG
>SZWC01000276.1:274306-316447 GCA_023375785.1 Penium margaritaceum | reverse complement strand
GGGGGGGGTGTCATAATGCGGTCACAAATCTGTCCTCCAGATCGTCCACCGAACATCTCTCTAGGGGGTTGGGAGGGAGTATTCCAGCGAAGGTACCTACGCGTAACAAATAAACAAAAACCGTCCTGGTTTCAAAGAGAGAAATCTTTTGCAATTTATTGAATAGCAAGTGCACACAATTTCAACAAGTAGTGGAACGGTGTGGCTACCATGTACAGTGACCAACTAGATTAGGCATGTGCGACTTACCAAGACCAAATAAATTTACTATGTGTGGTAAACGCTGACAGCCCATACTATGGGCCATGAATTGTCAGAGGGAGGAACAATGGATTGGGAATACCAAGTATCACATAGCAAGCACAAGGGGCCTCAATACGTTGTGGCACAGTGTGGAGACCATGCACAATGTCTAATCAAAGTAGGCATATGTCACTGACCATGACCAAATAATGTCACTAAGTGTGGTAAACTTTGACAACTCAGAAATGGTCAGGGTGGAAGATAATGGTTTGTGAGTACTAGTTATCTATTAGCAAGTACAAATACCTTCAAAATGTCGTGGCACAATGTGGCTTCAATGCACAGTGACCAACCAAAGTATGCATATGTCACTGAACATGACGAAACATTTTCACTTCATGTGGTCAACGTTGAAAACGCCTAACACGAGTCACCAATGGTCAGAGGGGGAAAACATGGATTGGGAACACTAGTTATCAACTAGGAAGTACAAAGACCTTCAACAAGCAGTGGCACGGTATGGCTAGCGTGCACAGTGACCGACCAAAGGATGCATACGTCACTGACTACGACCGAATAAGTCCACTATGTGTGGTCAACATTGATAACTCATAACACGAGTAACAAATGGTCAGATGTAGAAACAATGGTTTGGGGTGCCTATGTATTGACTAGGAAGGACAAAGAACTTCAGTACGTAGTGGCACAGTGTGGCTAATATGCACACCAAACAACCAAACTATGCATATGTCACTGATGATGACCATAGAATTTCAATATGTGTGGTCAACGCTGCCAACCATAACACGAGTCACAAATGGTAAGGACAGGAAACAATGCTATGGGAATATCGGTTCTCAACTACCAAGTACAAGGACCTTCAGTCAGTAGTAGCATGGTGTGGCTACCACGCACAATGACCGACCAAATTAGGCATATGTACTGCCTTTGACCAAAGAAATCCGCTGAGTGTGGTCAACGATGACGACTCATAATACGAGTCACAAATGGTCAGAGGGGGGAAATAATGGTTTGGGAACACCAAGTATCACATAGCAAGCACAGGGGGCTTCAATACATTGTGGCGCAGTGTGGAGACCATGCACGATGACCAACCAAAGTAGGCATATGTCACTGAGCATGACCAAGTAATGTCACTAAGTGTGGTAAACTTTGACAACTCACAACAAGAGTCACAAATGGTCAGGGTGGAAGGCAATGATTTGTGAATACTAGTTATCTACTAGAAATTACACATACCTTCAATATGTAGTGGCACAATGTGGCTCCAATGCACAGTGACCAACCAAAGCATGCATATGTCACTGACCATGATGGAAGATTTTCACTTCATGTGGTCAACGTTGAAAACGCATAACACGAGTCACCAATGGTCACAGAGAAAAACAATGGGCTAAGAACACTAGTTATCAACAAGCAAGTACAAAAACCTTCAACAAGCAGTGGCACGGTATGGCTAGCGTGCACAGTGACCAACTAAAGGATGCATACGTCAGTGACTATGATTCAATAAGTCCACTATGTGTGGTCAACATTAACAACTCAAAACACGAGTCACAAATTGTCAGAGGGAGAGAAAATGGTTTGGGAAGCCTATGCATTGACTAGAAAGGACAAAGAACTTCAATACGTAGTGGCACGGTGTGGCTAATATGCACATCAAACAACCAAACTAGGCATATGTCACTGATCATGACCACATAATTTCAATATGGTTGGTCAACGTTGACCAACTGTGACACGAGTCACAAACGGTCAGGACAGAAAAATATGCTATGGGAACATCGGTTCTCAACTACCAAGTACAATGACCTTCATTCAATAGTAGCACGGTGTGGCTACCATGTACAATGACCGACCAAAGTAGGCATATCTACTGCCTTTGACCAAAGAAATCCGCTGTGTGTGGTCAACGTTGACAACTCATAATACGAGTCACAAATGGTCAGAGGAGGAAACAATGATTTGGGAACACCACGTATCACATAGCAAGCACAAGGGGCTTCAATACGTTGTGGCACGGTGTGGAGACCATGCACGATGACCAACCAAATTAGGCATATGTCACTGACCATGACCAAATAATGTCACTAAGTGTGGTAAACTTTGACAACTCACAACACGAGTCACAAATGGTCAGGGTGGAAGGTAATGGTTTGTGAATACTAGTTATCTACTAGCAAGTACAAATACCTTCAATATGTAGTGGCACAATTTGGCTTCAATGCACAGTGACCAACCAAAGTATGCATATGTCACTGAACATGATGAAAGAATTTCACTTCATGTGGTCAACGTTGAAAACGCATATCACAGGTCACAAATGGCCAGAGGGGAAAACAATGGATTGGGAATACTAGTTATTGACTAGGAAGTACAAGTACCTTCAACAAGCAGTGGCACGGTATGGCTAGCGTACACAGTGACCAACAAAAGGATGCATACGTCACTGACTACGACCGAATAAGTCCACTATGTGCGGTCAACATTAACAACTCATAACACGAGTCACAAATGGGCAGAGGAAGATACAATGGTTTGGGAAGCCTGTATTGACTAGAAAGGACAAAGAACTTCAATACGTAGTGGCACGGTGTGGCTAATATGCACACCAGACAGCCAAACTAGGCATATGTCAGTGATCATGACCACACAATTTCAATATGGGTGGTCAACGTTGACCAACCATAACACGAGTCACAAACGGTCAGGACAGGAAACAATGCTATGGGAATATCGGTTGTCAACTACCAAGTACAACGACCTTCAGTCAATAGTAGCACGGTGTGGCTATCATCCACAATGACCGACCAAAGTAGGCATATGTACTGCCTTTGACCAAAGAAATCCGCTGTGTGTGGTCAACGTTGACAACTCATAATACGAGTCACAAATGGTCAGAGGGGGAAACAATGGTTTGGGAACACCAAGTATCACATAGCAAGCACAAGGGGCTTCAATACGTTGTGGCACGGTGTGGAGACCATGCACGATGACTACCCAAAGTAGGCATATGTCACTGACCATGAGCAAGTAATGTCACTACGTGTGGTAAACTTTGACAACTCACAACACGAGTCACAAATGGTCAGGGTGGAAGGTAATGGTTTGTGAATATTAGTTATCTACTAGGAAGTACAAATACCTTCAATATGTAGTGGCACAATGTGGCTTCAATGCACATTGACCAACCAAAGAATGCAAATTTCACTAACCATGACAAACGACTTTCACTTCATGTGGTCAACGTTGAAAACGCGTAACACCAGTCACAAATAGTCAGATGGAAAACAATGGATTGGGAAGCCTATGTACTGGCTAGAAAGGAAAAATAACTTCAATACATAGTGGCACGGTGTGGCTAATATGCACATCAAAGAATAAAATAGGCATATGTCACTGATCATGACCAGAGAATTTCTATATGGGTGTTCAACGTTGACCAACCATAACACAAGTCACAAACGGTCAAGAGAGGAAACAATGCTATGGGAACATCGGTTCTCAACTACCAAGTACAACGACCTTCATTCAGTAGTAGCACGGTGTGGCTACCATGTACAATGACCGACCAAAGTAGGAATATGTACTGCCTTTGACCAAAGAAATCCGCTGTGTGTGGTCAACGTTGCCAACTCATAATACGAGTCACAAATGGTCAGAGGGGGAAACAATGGTTTGGGAACACCAAGTATCACATAGCAAGCACAAGGGGCTTCAATACGTTGTGGCACGGTGTGGAGACCATGCACGATGACTACCCAAAGTAGGCATATGTCACTGACCATGAGCAAGTAATGTCACTACGTGTGGTAAACTTTGACAACTCACAACACGAGTCACAAATGGTCGGGGTGGAAGGCAATGGTTTGTGAATACTAGTTATCTACTAGCAAGTAAAAATACCTTCAATATGTAGTGGCACAATGTGGCGTCAATGCACAGTGACCACCCAAAGTATGCATATGTCACTGACCATGACGAAAGAATTTCACTTCATGTCGTCAAAGTTGAAAATGCATAACACGAGTCACAAATGGTCAGAGGGGAAAACAATGGGTTGGGAACACTGGTTATCAACTAGGAAGTAAAAAGACCTTCAACAAGTAGTGGCACGGTTTGGCTAGCGTGCACAGTGACCAACCAAAGGATGCATACGTCACTGACTACGACCAAATAAGTCCACTATGTGTGGTCAACATTAACAGCTCATAACACGAGTCACAAATGGTCAGAGGGATAGAAAATGGTTTGGGATGCCTATGTATTGACTAGAAAGGACAAAGAACTTCAATACGTAGTGTCACGGTGTGGCTAATATACACACCAAACAACCAGACTAGGCATATGTCACTGATCATGACCACAAAAGTTCAATATGGGTGGTCAACGTTGACCAACCATAACACGAGTCAAAAACGGTTAGGACAGGAAACAATGCTATGGGAATATTGGGTCTCAACTACCAAATACAACGACCTTCATTCAGTAGTAGCACGGTGTGGCTACCATGTACAATGACCGACCAAAGTAGGCATATATACTGCCTTTGACCAAAGAAATCCGCTCTGTGTGGTCAACGTTGACAACTCATAATACGAGTCAAAAAGGGTCAGAGGGGGAAACAATGGTTTGCGAACACCAAGTATCACATAGCAAGTACAAGGGGCTTCAATACGTTGTGGCACGGTGTGGAGACCATGCATGATGACCAACCAAAGTAGGCATATGTCACTGACCATGACAAAATAACGTCACTAAGTGTGGTAAACATTGACAACTCACAACACGAGTCACGAATGGTCAGGGTGGAAGGTAATGGTTTGTGAATACTAGTTATCTACTAGCAAGTACAAATACCTTCCATATGTAGTGGCACAATGTGGCTTCAATGCACAGTGACCATCCAAAGTATGCATATGTCACTGAACATGACCAAATAATTTCTTTTCATGTGGTCAACGTTGAAAACGCATAACACGAGTCACAAATGGTCAGAGGGGAAAACAATGGATTGGGAACACTAGCTATCAACTTGGAAGTACAAAAACCTTCAACAAGAAGTGGCATGGTATGGCTAGCGTGCACAGTGACCAACCAAAGGATGCATACATCACCGACTACGACCGAATAAGTCCACTTTGTGTGGTCAACATTGACAACTCATAACACGAGTCACAAATTGTCAGATGGAGAGACAATGGTTTCGGAAGCCTATGTATTGACTAGAAAGGACAAAGAACTTCAATACGTAGTGGCATAGTGTGGCTAATATGCACACCAAACAACCAAACTAGGCAGATGTCACTGATCATAACCACAGAATTTCAATATGGGTGATCAACGTTGACCAACCATAACATGAGTCACAAACGGTCAGGAGAGGAAACAATGCTATGGGAATATCGTTTCTCAACTACCAAGTACAACGACCTTCAGTCAGTAGTAGCACGTTGTGGCTACCATGCACAATGACCGACCAAAGTAGGCATATGTACTGCCTTTGACCAAAGAAATCCGCTTTGTGTGGTCAACGTTGACAGCTCATAATACGAGTCACAAATGGTCAGAAGGGGAAACAATGGTTGTGGAACACCAAGTATCACATAGCAAGCACAAGGGGCTTCAATACGTTGTGGCACGGTGTGGAGACCATGCACGATAACCAACCAAAGAAGGCATATGTCACTGACCATGACCAAGTAATGTCACTAAGTGTGGTAAACCTTGACAACTCACAACACGAGTCACAAATGGTCAGGGTGGAAGGTAATGGTTTGTGAATACTAGATATCTACTAGCAAGTACAAATACCTTCAACATGTAGTGGCACAATGTGGCTTCAATGCACAGTGACCAACCAAAGTATGCATATGTCACTAACCATGACAAACAAATTTCACTTCCTGTGGTCAACGTTGAAAATGCATAACACGAGTCACAAATGGTCAGAGGGGAAAACAATTGTCTGGGAAGCCTATGTATTGGCTATAAATGACAAAGAACTTGAATACGTAGGGGCACGGTGTGGCTTATATGCACACCAAACAATCAAACAAGGCATATGTCACTGATCATGACCACAGAATTTCAATATGGGTGGTCAACGTAGACCAACCATAACACGAGTCACAAACGGTCAGGAGAGGAAACAATGCTATGAGAATTTTGGTTCTTCACTACCAAGTACAATGACCTTCAGTCAGTAGTAGAGCCATGTGGCTACCATGCACAATGACCGACCAAAGTAGGCATATTTACTGCCTTTGACCAAATAAATCCACTGTGTGTAGTCCACGTTCACAACTCCTAATACGAGTCACAAATGGTCAGAGGGGGAAACAATGGTTTGGGAACACCACGTATCACATAGCAAGCACAAGGGGCTTCAATATGTTGTGGCAAGGTGCGGGGACCATGCATGATGACCGAGCAATGTATGCATATGTCACTGACCATGACCAAATAATGTCACTAAGTGTGGTAAACTTTGACAACTCACAACACGAGTCACAAATGGTCAGGGTGGAAGGTAATGGTTTGTCAATACTATTTATCTACTAGCAAGTACAAATACCTTCAATTTGTAGTGGCACAATGTGGCTTCAATGCACAGTGACCACCCAAAGTATGCATATGTCACTGACCATGACGAAAGAGTCTCACTTCATGTGGTCAACGTTGAAAACGCATAACACGAGTCACAAATGGTCAGAGGGGGAAAACAATGGGTTATGAACACCAGTTATCAACTAGGAAGTACAAAGACCTTCAACAAGCAGTGGCATGGTATGGCTAGCGTGCACAGTGACCAACCAAAGGATGCATACGTCACTGACTACAACCGAATAAGTCTAGCAAGTGTGGTCAATATTGACAACTCATAACACGAGTCACAAATGGTCAGAGGGAGAGAAAATGGTTTGGGAAGCCTATGTATTGACTACAAAGGACAAAGAACTTCAATACATAATGGTACGGTGTGGCTAATATGCATACCAAATAACCAAACTAGGCATATGTCACTGATAAGAACCACATAACTTCAAGATGGGAGGTCAACGTTGACCAACCATGACACGAGTCACTAACGGTCAGGACAGGAAACAATGCTATGGGAATATCGGATCTCAACTTCCAAGTACAACGACCTTCATTCAGTAGTAGCACGGTGTGGCTACCATGTATAATGACGGACCAAAGTAGGCATATGTACTGCCTTTGACCAAAGAAATCCGTTGTGTGTGGTCAACGTTGACAACTCATAATACAAGTCACAAATGGCCAGAGGGGGAAACAATGGTTTAGAAACACCAAGTATCACATAGCAAGCACAAGGGGCTTCAATACGTTGTGGCACGGTGTGGAGACCATGCACGATAACCAACCAAAGTAGGCATGTGTCACTGACCATGACCAAATAATGTCACTAAGTGTGGTAAACTTTGACAACTCACAACACCAGTCACAAATGGTCAGGGTGGAAGGTAATGGTTTGTGAATACTAGTTATCTACTAGCAAGTACAAATACATTCAATATGTAGTGGCACAATGTGGCCTCAATGCACAGTGACCAACCAAAGTATGCATATGTCACTAACCATGACGAACAAATTTCACGTATGTGGTCAATGTTGAAAACGCATAACGCGAGTCACAAATGGTCATTGGGGAAAACAATGGATTGGGGACACTAGTTATAAACTAGAATGTACAAAGACCTTCAACAAGCAGTGGGACGGTATGGCTAGCGTGCACAGTGACCAACCAAAGGATGCATACATAACTGACTACGACCGAATAAGTCCACTATGTGTGGTCAACATTGACAACTCATAACGCAAGTCACAAATGGTCAGAGGGAGAGACAATGGTTTGGGAAGCATATGTATTGACTAGAAAGGACAAAGAACTTCAATACGTAGTGGCACGGTGTGGCTAACATGCACACCAAACAATCAAACTTGGCATATGTCAATGATCCTGACCACAGAATTTCAATATGGGTGGTCAACGCTGACCAACCATAACACGAGTCACAAATGGTAAGAAGAGGAAACAATGCTATGAGAATATCGTTTCTCAACTACCAAGTACAATGACCTTCAGTCAGTAGTAGTGCGGTGTGGGGACCATGCACAATGACCGACCAAAGTAGGCATATGTCACTGATCATGGCCAAATAATGTCACAAAGTGTGGTAAACCTTGACAACTCACAACAGGAGTCACAAATGGTCAGAGTGGAAGGTTATAGTTTATGAATACTAGTTATCTACTAGCAAGTACAAATACCTTCAATATGTAGTGGCACAATGTGGCTTCAATGCACAGTGACCACCCAAAGTATGCATATGTCACTGACCATGACGAAAGAATTTCAATTCATGTGGTCAACGTTGAAAATGCATAACACGAGTCACAAATGGTCAGAGGGGAAAACAATGGGTTGGGAACACTGGTTATATACTAGGAAGTAAAAAGAACTTCAACAAGTAGTAGCACGGTATGGCTAGCGTGCATAGTGACAAACCAAAGGATGCATACATCACTGACTACAACGGAATACGTCCACTATGTGTGGTCAACATTGACAACTCATAACACGAGTCACGAATGGTCAGAGGGAGGGAAAATGGTTTGAGAAGCCTATGTATTGACTAGAAAGGACAAAGAACTTCAATACGTAGTGGCACGGTGTGGCTAATACGCACACTAAACAACCAAACAAGGCATATGTCACTGATCATGACCACATAATTTCAATATGGGTGGTCAACATTGACCAACCATAACACGAGTCACAAACGGTCAGGACAGGAAACAATGCTATGGGAATATCGGTTTTCATCTACCAAGTACAATGACCTTCATTCAGTAGTAGCACGGTGTGGCTACCATGTACAATGACCGACCAAAGTAGGCATATGTACTGCCTTTGACCAAAGAAATCCGCTGTGTGTGGTCAACGTTGACAACTCATAATACGAGTCACAAATGGTTAGAGGAGGAAACAATGGTTTGGGAACACCAAGTATCACATAGCAAGCACAAGAGTCTTCAATACGTTGTGGCCCGGTGTGGAGACCATGCACGATGACCAACCAAGGTAGGCATATGTCACTGACCATGACCAAATAATGTAACTAAGTGTGGTAAACGTTGACAACTCACAACACGAGTCACAAATGGTCGATGTGGAAGGTATTGCTTTGTGAATACTAGTTATCTACTAGCAAGTACAAGTACCTTCAATATGTAATGGCACAATGTGGCCTCAATGCACAGTGACCAACCAAAGTATGCATATGTCACTAACCATGACGAACAATATTCACTTCAGTTTATCAACGCTAAAAACGTATGACACAAGTCACAAATGGTCAGAGGGGCAATGAATGGATTGGGAAGCCTATATATTGGCTAGAAAGGACAAAGAACTTCAATACGTAGTGGCACAGTGTGGCTAATATGCACACCAAACAACCAAACTAGGCATATGTCACTAATCATGACCACATAATTTCAACATGGGTCGTCAACATTCACCAACCATAACACGAATCACAAATGGTCCGGACAATAAACAATGCTATGGGAATGTTGGTTCTCAAAGACCGAGTACAACGACCTTCATTCAGTAGTAGCACGGTGTGGCTACCATGTACAATGACCGACCAAAGTAGGCATACGTCTTTGACCATGACCAAATAATGTCACTAAGTGTGGTAAACTTTGACAACTCACAACATGAGTCACAAATGGTCAGGGTGGAAGGTAATGGTTTGTGAATACTAGTTATCTACTAGCAAGTACAAATACCTTCAATATGTAGTGGCACAATATGGCTTCAATGCACAGTGGCCACCAAAGCATGCATATGTCACTGACCATGACGAAGAAGTTTCACTTCATGTGGTCAACGTTGAAAATGCATAACACGAGTCACAAATGGTCGGAGGGGAAAACAATGGGTTGGGAACACTAGTTATCAACTAGCAAGTACAAAGACCTGCAACAAGCACTGGCACGGTATGGCTAGCGTGCACACTGACCAACCAAAGGATGCATACGTCACTGACTGCAACCGAATAAGTCCACTATATGTGGTCAATATTGACACCTCATAACACGAGTCACAAATTTTCAGATTGAGAGAAAATGTTTAGGGAAGCCTATGTATTGACTAGAAAGGACAACAAACTTCAATACGTAGTGGCACGGTGTGGCTAATATGCACACCAAACAACCAAACTAGGCATATGTCACTGACCATGACCACATAACTTCAATATGGGTGGTCAACGTTGACCAACCATAACACGAGTCACAAACGGTCAGGACATGAAAAATGCTATGGGAATCTTGGTTCTAAACTACCAAGTACAACGCCCTTCATTCAGTATTAGCACAATGTGGCTACCATGTACAATGACCGACCAAAGTAGGCATATGTAGTACCTTTGACCAAAGAAATCCGCCATGTGTGGTCAATGTTGACAACTCATAATACGAGTCACAAATGGTCAGAGGGGGAAAGAATGGGTTGGGAACACCAAGTATCACATAGCAAGCACAAGGGGCTTCAATACATTGTGGCACGGTGTGGAGACCATGCACGATGACCAACCAAAGTAGGCATATGTCACTGACCATGACCAAGTAATGTCACTAAGTGTGGTAAACTTTGACAACTCACAACACGAGTCACAAATGGTCAGGGTGGAAGGTAATGGTTTGTGATTACTAGTTATGTACTAGCAACTACAAATACCTTCAATACGTAGTGGCACAATGTAGCTCGATGCACAGTGACCAACCAAAGTATGCATATGTCACTAACCATGACGAACAAATTTCACTTCATGTGGTCAACGTTGAAAACGCATAACACGAGTCACAAATGGTCAGAGGGGAAACAATGGATTGGGAAGCCTATGTATTGGGTAGAAAGGACAAAGAACTTCAATTTGCAGTGGCACGGTGTGGCTAATATGCACACCAACCAATCAAACTAGGCATATGTCACTGATCATGACCAAAGAATTTCAATATGGGTGGTCAACGTTGACAGAAGATAACACGAGTCACAAACGGTCAGGAGAGGAAACAATGCTATGAGAATATCAGTTCTCAACTACCAAGTACAATGACCTTCAGTCAGTAGTAGCGCGGTGTGGCTACCATGCACAATGACTGACCAAAGTAGGCATATATACTGCCTTTGACCAAAGAAATCCGCAGTGTGTGGTCCACGTTGACAACTCATAATACGAGTAACAAATGGTCAGAGGGGGATACAATGGTTTGGGAACACCTCGTATCACATCGCAAGCACAAGGGGCTTCAATACGCTGTGGCACGGCGTGGGGACCAGGCATTATGACCAACCAAAGTAGGCATATGTCACTGACCATGACCAAAAAATGTCACTAAGTGTGGTAAACTTTGACAACTCACAACACGAGTCACAAATGGTCAGGATGGAAAGTAATGGTTTGTGAATACTAGTCATCTACTAGCAAGTACAAATACCTTTAATATGTAGTGGCACAATGTGGCTTCAATGCACAGTGACCAACCAAAGTATGCATATGTCACTGAACATGACGAAAGAATTTCACTTCATGTGGTCAACGTTGAAAATGCACAACACAAGTCACATATGGTCAGAGGGGGGAACAATGGACTGGGAACACTAGTTATGAACTAGGAAGTACAAAGACCTTCAACAAGCAGTGGCACGGTATGGCTAGCGTGCACAATGACCAACCAAAGGATGCATACGTCACTGACTACGACCGAATAAGTCCACTACGTGTGGTCAACATTGACAACTCATAACACGAGTCACAAATGGTCAGAGGGAGAGAACATGGTTTCGGAAGCATATGTATTGACTAGAAAGGACAACAAACTTCAATACGTAGTGGCATGGTGTGGCTAATATGCACACCAAACAACCAAACTAGGCATATGTCACTGACCATGACCACATAACTTCAATATGGGTGGTCAACGTTGACCAACCATAACACGAGTCACAAACGGTCAGGACAAGAAACAATGTTATGGGAATATCGGTTCTCAACTACCAAGAACAACAACCTTAAGTCAGTAGTAGCATGGTGTGGCTAACATGCTCAATGACCGACCAGAGGAGGCATATGTACGGCCTTTGACCAAAGAAATCCGCTGTGTGTGGTCAACGTTGACAACTCATAATACGAGTCACAAATGGTCAGAGGGGGAAACAATGGTTCGGGAACACCAAGTATCACATAGCAAGCACAAGGGGCTTCAATACGTTGTGGCACAGTGTGGAGACCATGTACGATGACCAACCAAAGTAGGCATATGTCACTGACCATGACCAAGTAATGTCACTAAGTGTGGTAAACTTTGACAACTCACAACACGAGTCACAAATGGTCAGTGTGGAAGGTAATGGTTTGTGAATACTAGTTATCTACTAGCAAGTACAAATACCTTCAATATGTAGTGCCACAATGTAGCTTCAATGCACAGTGACCACCCAAAGTATGCATATGTCACTCACCATGACGAAAGAATTTCACTTCATGTGGTCAACGTTGAAAACGCATAACACGAGTCACAAATGGTCAGAGGGGAAAACAATGAGTTGGGAACACTAGTCATCAAGTAGGAAGTACAAAGACCTTCAACAAGAAGTGGCAAGGTATGGCTAGCGTGCAAAGTGACCAACCAAAGGATGCATACGTCACTGACTACGACCGAATAACTCCACCATGTGTGGTCACTCTTGACAACTCATAACACGAGTCACAAATGGTCGGAGGGAGATAAAATGGTTTGGGAAACCTATGTATTGACTATAAAGGACAAATAACTTCAATACGTAGTGGCAAAGTGTGGCTAATATGCACACCAAACAACCAAACTAGGCATATGTCACTGACCATGACCACATAACTTCAATATGGGTGGTCAACGTTGACCAACCATAACATGAGTCACAAACGGTCAGCACAAGAAGCAATACTATTGGAATATCGGTTCTCAACTACCAAGTACAACGACCTTCATTCAGCAGTAGCACGGTGTGGCTACCATGTACAATGACCGACCAAAGTAGGCATATGTACTGCCTTTGACCAAAGAAATCCGCTGTGTCTGGTCAATGTTGACAATTCATAATACGAGTCACAAATGATCAGAGGGGGAAACAATGGTTTGGGAACACCAAGAATCACATAGCAAGCACAAGGGGCTTCAATACATTGTGGCACGGTGTGGAGACCATGCACGATGACCAACCAAAGTAGGCATATGTCACTGACCATGACCAAACAATGTCACTAAGTGTGGTAAACTTTGACAACTCACAACACGAGTCACAAATGGTCAGGGTGGAAGGTAATGGTTTGTGAATACTAGTTATCTACTAGAAAGTACCAATACCTTCAATATGTAGTGGCACAATGTGGCTTCAATGCACAGTGACCAACCAAAGTATGCATATGTCACTGACCATGACCAAACAATGTCACTAAGTGTGGTAAACTTTGACAACTCACAACACGAGTCACAAATGGTCAGGGTGGAAGGTAATGGTTTGTGAATACTAGTTATCTACTAGAAAGTACCAATACCTTCAATATGTAGTGGCACAATGTGGCTTCAATGCACGGTGACCACCCAAAGCATGCATATGTCACTCACCATGACGAAATAATTTCACTTCATGTGGTCAACGTTGAAAACGCATAACATGAGTCACAAATGGTCAGAGGGGAAAACAATGGATTGGGAACACTAAATATCAACTAGGAAGTACAAAGACCTTCAACAAGCGGTGGCACGTTATGGCTAGCATGCACAGTGACCGACCAAAGGATGCATACGTCACTGACTACGACCCAATAAGTCCACTATGTGTGGTCAACATAAACAACTCATAACATGAGTCACAAATGGTCAGAGGGAGAGACAATCGTTTGGGAAGCCTATGTATTGACTAGAACGGACAAAAAACTTCAATACGTAGTGGCACAGCGTGGCTAATATACACACCAAACAACCAAACTAGGCATATGTCACTGATCATAACCAGAGAATTTAAGTATGGGTGGTCAACATTGACCAACCATAACGCGAGTCACAAACGGTCAGGAGATGAAACAATGCTATGAGAATATCGCTTCTCAACTACCAAGTACAACGACCTTCAGTCAGTAGCAGCACCGTGTGGCTACCATGCACAATGACCGACCAAAGTAGGCATTTGTACTGCTTTTGACCAAAGAAATCCGCTGTGTGTGGTCAACGTTGACAACTCATAATACGAGTCACAAATGGTCTGAGGGGGAAACAATGGTTTGGGAATACCAAGTATCACATAGCAAGCACAAGGGGCTTCAATACGTTGTGGCACGGTGTGAAGACCATGTAGGATGACCAGCCAACGTAGGCATATGTCACTGACCATGACCAAGTAATGTCACTAAGTGTGGTAAACTTTGACAACTCACAACACGAGTCACAAATGGTCCGCGTGGAAGGTAATGGTTTATGAATACTAGTTATCTACTAGCAAGTACAAATACCTTCAATATGTAGTGGCACAACGTGGCTTCAATGCACTGTGACCACCCAAAGTATGCATATGTCACTGACCATGACGAAAGAATTTCACTTCATGTGGTCAACGTTGAAAACGCATAACACGAGTCACAAATGGTCGGAGGGGAAAACAATGGGTTAGGAACACTAGTTATCAACTAGGAAGTACGAAGACCTTCAACAAGCAGTGGCACGGTATGGCTAGTGTGTACAGTGACCAACCAAAGGATGCATACGTCACTGACTACGACCGAATAACTCCACCATGTGTGGTCACTCTTGACAACTCATAACATGAGTCACAAATGGCCAGAGGGAGATAAAATGGTTTGGGAAACCTATGTATTGACTAGAAAGGACAAATAACTTCAATACATAGTGGCAAAGTGTGGCTAATATGCACACCAAACAACCAAACTAGGCATATGTCTCTGACAATGACCACATAACTTCAATATGGGTGGTCAACGTTGACCAACCATAACACGAGTCACAAACGGTCAGGATAGGAAACAATAGAATCGGAATATCTGTTCTCAACTACCAAGTACAACGACCTCCATTGAGTAGTAGCACGGTCTGGCTACCATGTACAATGACTGACCAAAGTAAGCATATGTACTGCCTTTGACCAAAGAAATCCGCTGTGTGTGGTCAACGTTGACAACTCATAATACGAGTCACAAATGGTCAGAGGGGGAAACAATGGTTTGGGAACGCCAAGTATCACATAGCAAGCACAAGGGGCTTCAATACGTTGTGGCACGGTGTGGAGACCATGCACATATCGGTTCTCAACTACCAAGTACAACGACCTTCACTCAGTAGTAGCTCGGTGTGGCTACCATGCACAATGACCAACCAAGGTAGGCATATGTACTGCCTTTGACCAAAGAAATCCGTTGTGTGTGGTCAACATTGACAACTCTTAATACGAGTCACAAATGGTCAGAGGGGGAAACAATGGTTTTGGAACACCAAGTATCACATAGCAACCACAAGGGGCTTCAATACGTTGTGGCACAGTGTGGAGACCATGCATGATGACCAACCAAAGTAGGCATATGTCACTGACCATGACCAAGTAATGTCACGAAGTGTGGTACACTTTGGCAACTCACAACACGTGTCACAAATGGTCAGGGTGGAAGGTAATGGTTTGTGAATACTAATTATCTACCAGCAAGTACAAGTACCTTCAATATGTAGTGGCACAATGTGGCTTCAATGCACAGTGACCAACAAAAGTATGCATATGTCACTAACCATGACAAAAAAAAATTCACTTCATGTGGTCAACATTGAAAACGCATAACACGAGTCACAAATGGTCAGAGGGGAAAACAATGGATTGGGAATACTAGTTATCAACTAGGAAGTACAAAGACCTTCAACAAGCAGTGGCACGGTATGGCTAGCGTGCACAGTGACCAACCAAAGGATGCAACCGTCACTGACTACGACCGTATAAGTCCACTATGTGTGGTCAATATTGACAACTCATAATACGAGTCACAAATGGTCAGAGGGGGAAACAATGGTTTGGGAACAACACGTATCACATGGCAAGCACAAGGGGCTCCAATACGTTGTGGCACGGTGTGGGGACCATGCACGATGACCAACCAAAGTAGGCATATGTCACAGACCATGACCAAATATTGTCACTAAGTGTGGTAAACTTTGACAACTCACAACACGAGTCACAAATGGTCAGGGTGGAAGGTAATGGTTCGTAAATACTAGTTATCTACTAGCAAGCACGAATACCTTCAATATGTAGTGGCACAATGTGGCTTCAATGCACAGTGACCACCCAAAGTATGCATATGTCACTGAACATAACGAAAGAATTTCACTTCATGCGGTCAACGTTGAAAACGCAAAACACAAGTCACAAATGGTCAAAGGGGAAATCAATGGGTTGGGAACACAAGTTATCAACTAGGAAGTACAAAGACATTCAATCTACAGTGGCACGGTATGGCTAGTGTGCACAGTGACCAGGCAAAGGATGCATACGTCACTGACTACAACCGAATAAGTCCACTATGTGTAGTCAGCATTGACAGCTCAGAACAAGAGTCACCAATGGTCAGAGGGAGAGAAAATGGTTTAGGAGGCCTATGTATTGACTAGAAAGGACAAAGAACTTCAATACGTAGTGGCACAGTGTGGCTAATATGCACACCAAACAACCAAACTAGGCATATATAACTGATCATGACCACATAATTTCAATATGGGTGGTCAATGTTGACCAACCATAACACGAGTCACAAACGGTCAGGAGAGGAAACAATGCCATGCAAATATCGGTTCTCAACTACCAAGTACGACCTTCATTCAGTAGTAGCACGGTGTGGCTACCATGTACAATGACCGACCAAAGTAGGCATATGTACTGCTTTTGACCAAAGAAATCCTCTGTGTGTGGTCAACGTTGACAACTCATCATTCGAGTCACAAATGGTCAGAGGGGGAAACAATGGTTTGGGAACACCAAGTTTCACATAGCAAGCACAAGGGGCTTCAATACGTTGTGGCACGGTGTGAAGACCATGCACGATGACCAACCAAAGTTGGCATATGTCACAGACCATGACCAAGTAATGTCACTAAGTTTGGTAAACTTTGACAACTCACAACACGAGTCACAAATGGTCAGGGTGGAATGTAATGAATTGTGAATACTTGATATCTACTAGCAAGTACATATACCGTCAATATGTCGTGGCACAATGTGGCTTCAATGCACAGTGACCAACCAAAGTATGCATATGTCACTAACCATGAAGAACAAATTTCACGTCATGTGGTCAACGTTGAAATCGCATAACACGAGTCACAAATGATCAGAGGGGAAAATAATGGACTGGGAAGCCCATGTATTAGCTAGAAAGAACAAAGAACTTCAATACGTAGTGGCACATTGTGGCTATTGTGCACACTAAAAAATCAAACTAGGCATATTTCACTCATCATGACCAGAGAATTTCAATATGGGTGGTCAACGTTGACCAACCATAACACGAGTCACAAACGTTCAGGAGAGAAAACAATGCTATGAGAATATCGGTTCTCAACTACCAAGTATAATGACATTCAGTGAGTAGTAGCGCGGTGTGGCTTCCATGCACAATGACCGACCAAAGTAGGCATATATACTGCCTTTGACCAAAGAAATCCGCTGTGTGTGGTCCATGTTGACAAATCATAAAACGAGTCACAAATGGTCTGAGGGGCGAACAATGGTTTGGGAACACCACGTATCACATAGCAAGTACAAGGGGCTTCAATACGTCGTGGCACGGTGTGGGGACCATGCACGATGACCAACCAAAGTAGACATATGTCACTGACCATGACCAAATAATGTCACTAAGTGTGGTAAACTTTGACAACTCACAACACGAGTCACAAATGGTCAGGGTGGAAGGTAATGGTTTGTGAACACTACCTATATACTAGCAAGTAGAAATACCTTCAATATGTGGTGGCACAATGTGGCTTCAATGCACAATAACCACCCAAAGTATGCATATTTCACTGACCATGATGAAAGAATTTCACTTCATGTGGTCAACGTTGAAAACGCATAACACAGGTCACAAATGGTCAGAGGGGAAAACAATGGGTTGGGAACACTAGTTATCAACTATGAAGTACAAAGACCTTCAATAAGCAGTGGCACGGTATGGCTAGCGTGCACAGTGACCAAGCAAATGATGCATACGTCACTGACTACGATCGAATAAGTCCAATATGTGTGGTCAACATTGACAACTCATAACAAGAGTGACAAATGGTCAGAGTGAGAGAAAATGGTTTGGGAAGCGTATGTATTGACTAGAAAGGACAAAGAACTTCAGTACATAGTGGCACGGTGTGGCTAACATGCACAGCAAACAACCAAACTAGGCATATGTCACTGATCATGACCACATAATTTCAATATGGGTGGTCAACGTTGACCAACCATAACACGAGTCACAAACGGTCAGGACATGAAACAATGCTATGGGAATATCGGTTCTGATCCACCAAGTACAACGACCTTCATTCAGTAGTAGCACGGTGTGGCTCCCATGTACAATGACCGACCAAAGGAGGCATATGTACTGCCTTTGACCAAAGAAATCCGCTGTGTGTGGTCCACATTGACAACTCATAATACGAGTCACAAATGGTCAGAGGGGGAAACAATGGTTTGGGAACACCAAGTATCACATAGCAAGCACAAGAGGCTTCAATACGTTGTGGCAATAATGTGGAGACCATGCACGATGACCAACCAAAGTAGGCATATTTCACTTACCATGACCAAGTGATGTCAGTAATTGTAGTAAACTTTTACAACTCACAACACGAGTCACAAATGGTCAGGGTGGAATGTAATGGCTTGTGAATACTAGCTATCTACTAGCAAGTACAAATACCTTCAATATGTAGTGGCATGATGTGGCTTCACTGCACAGTGACCAACCAAAGTATGCATATGTCACTAACCATGACGAACAAATTTTACTTCATGTGGTCAACGTTGAAAATGCATAACACGAGTCACAAATGGTCAGAGGGGAAAACAATGGATTGGGAAGCCTATGTATTGGCTAGAAAGGACAAAGAACTTCAATACGTAGTGGCACAGTGTGGCGATAATGTACACCAAGCAATCAAACTAGGCCCATGTCACTGATCATGACCAGAGAATTTCAATATGGGTGGTCAACGTTGACCAACCATAACACGAGCCACAAATGGTAAGGAGAGGAAACAATGATATGAGAATATCGGTTCTCAACTACCAAGTACAATGACATTCAGTCAGTAGTAGCGCAGTGTGGCTACCATGGACAATGACTGACCAAAGAAGGCATATTTACTGCCTTTGACCAAAGAAATCCGCTGTGTGTGGTCCACGTTGATAACTCATAATACGAGTCACAAATGGTCAGAGGGTGAAACAATGGTTTGGGAACACCGCGTATCACATAACAAGCACAAGGGGCTTCAATATGTTGCGGCACGGTGTGGGGACCATGCACGATGACCAATTAAAGTAGGCATATGTCACTGACCATGACCAAAAAACTATGACAACTCACAACACAAGGGACAAATGGTCAGGGTGGAAGGCAATGGTTTGTGAATACTAGTTTTCTGCTGGCAAGTACAAATACCTTCAATGTGTGGTGGCACAATGTGGCTTCAATGCACAATGACCACCCAAAGTATGCATATGTCACTGACCATGACGAAAGAATTTCACTTCATGTTATCAACGTTGAAAACGCATAACACGAGTCACAAATGGTCATAGGGGAAAAGAATGGATTGGGGACACTAGTTATCAACTAGCAAGTACAAAGACCTTTGACAAGCAGTGGCACCGTATGGCTAGCGTGCACAGTGGCCAACCAATGGATGCATACGTCACTCACTACGACCGAATAAGTCCACTATGTGTGGTCAACATTGACAACTCATAACACGAGTCACAAATGGTCAGAGGGAGATACAATGGTTTGGGAAGCCTATGTATTGACTAGAAAGGATAAAGAACTTCAATACGTAGTGGCACGGTGCGGCTAATATGCACACCAAGCAACCAAACTAGGCATATGGCACTTATCATGACCACAGAATTTCAACATGGGTTGTCAAGGTTGACCAACCATAACACCAGTCACAAACGGTCAGGAGAGGAAATAATGCTATGAGAATATCGGTTCTTAACTACCAAGTACAATGACCTTCAGTCAGTAGTAGCGCGGTGTGGCTACCATGTACAATGACCGACCAAAGTAGGCATATGTACTGCCTTTGACCAAAGAAATCCGCTGTGTGTGGTAAACGTTGACAACTCATAATACGAGTCACAAATGGCCAGAGGGGGAAACAATGGTTTGCAAACACCACGTATCACATAGCAAGCACAAGGGGCTTCAATACATTGTGTCACGGTGTGGAGACCATGCACGGTGACCAACCAAAGTAGGCATATGTCACTGACCATGACCAAACAATGTCACTAAGTGTGGTAAACTTTGACAACTCAAAAATGAGTCACAAATGGTCAGGGTGGAAGGTAATGGTTTGTGAATACTAGTTATCTACTAGCAAGTACAAATAAACTTAATATGAAGTGGCGCAATGTGGCTTCAATGCACATTGACCACCCAAAGTATGCAAATGTCACTAACCATGACGAAAGAATTTCACTTCATGTGGTCAACGTTGAAAACGCATAACACGAGTCACAAATGGTCAGATGGGAAAACAATGGGTTAGGAACACTAGTTATCATATAGGAAGTACAAAGACCTTCAACAAGCAGTGGCACAGCATGGCTAGCGTGCACAATGACATACCAAAGGATGCATACGTCACTGACTACGACCGAATAAGTCCACTATGTGTGGTCAACATTGACAACTCATAACACAAGTCACAAATGGTAAGACGGATAGAAAATGGGTTAAGAAGCCTATGTATTGACTAGAAAGGACAAAGAACTTCAATACGTAGTGGCACGGTGTGGCGAACATGGACAGAAAACAACCAAACTAGGCATATGTCACTGACCATGACCACAGAATTTCAATATGGGTGGTCAATGTTGACCAACCATAGCACGAGTCACAAACGGTCAGGACAGGAAACAATGGTATGGGAATATCGGTTCTCAACTACCAAGTACAAATACCTTCAGTCAGTAGTAGCACGATGTGGCTACCATGTACAATGACCGACCAAAGTAGGCATATGTACTGCCTTTGACCAAAGAAATCCGCTGTGTGTGGTAAACGTTGACAATTCATAACACGAGTCACAAATCGTCAGAGGGGGAAACAATGGTTTGCGAACACCACGTATCACATAGCAAGCACAAGGGGCTTAAATACGTTGTGGCACGGTGTGGAGACCATGCACAGTGACCAACCAAAGTAGGCATATGTCACTGACCATGACCAAATAATGTCACTAAGTGTGATAAAATTTGACAACTCACAACATGAGTCACAAATGGTCAAGGTGGAAGGTCATGGTTTGTGAATACTAGTTATCTACTAGCAAGTACAAATACCTTCAACATGTACTGGCACAATGTGGCTTCAATGCACAGTGACCACCCAAAGAATGCATATGTCACTGACCATGATGAAATAATTTCACTTCATATGGTCAACGTAGAAAACGCATAACACGAGTCACAAATGGTCAGAGGGGAAAACAATGGATTGGGAAGCCTATGTATCGGCTAGAAAGGACAAAGAACCTCAATACGCAGTGGCACGGTGTGGCTAAAATGCACACCAAACAATCAAACTAGGCATATGTCACTCATCATGACCCGAGAATTTCAATATGGGTGGTCAATGTTAACCAACCATAACACGAGTCACAAACGATCAGGAGAGTAAACAATACTATGAGAATATCGGTTCTCATCTACCAAGTACAATGGCCTTCAGTGAGTAGTAGCACGGTGAGGCTAGCATGCACAATGAACGACCAAGGTAGGCATATTTACTGCCTTTGACCAAAGAAATCCGTTGTGTGTGGTCGACGTTGACAACTCACAACACAAGTCACAAATGGTCAGAGGGGGAAACAATGGTTTGGGAACACCACGTATCAGAGAGCAAGCACAAGGGGCTTCAATACGTTGTGGCACGGTGTGGGGACCATGCACGATGACCAACCAAAGTAGGCATATGTCACAGACCATGACCACATAATGTCACTAAGTGTGGTAAACTTTGACAACTCACAACACGAGTCACAAATGGTCAGGGTGGGAGGTAATGGTTTGTGAATACTAGTTATCTAATAGCAAGTACAAATACGTTCAATATGTAGTGGCACAATGTGGCTTCAATGCATAGTGACCACCCAAAGTATGCACATGTCACTGACCATGACGAAAGAATTTCACTTCGTGTGGTCAACGTTGAAAACGCATAACACGAGTCACAAATGGTCAGAGGGGAAAACAATGGGTTGGGAACAATGTTTATCAACTAGGAAGTACAAAGACCTTCAACAAGCAGTGGCACGGTATGGCTAGCGTGCACAGTGACCAACCAAATGATGCATACGTCACTGACTACGACTTAATAAGTCCACTATGCGTGGTCAACATTGACAACTCATAACACGAGTCACAAATGGTCAGAGGGAGAGAAAATGGTTTGGAAAGCCTATGTATTGACTAGAAAGGACAAAGCACTTCAATACGTAGTGGCACGGTGTGGCTAACGTGCACACCAAACAACCATACAAGGCATGTGTCACTGATCATGACCACAGAATTTCAGTATGGGTGGTCAACGGTGACCAACCATAACACGAGTCACAAACGGTCAGGACAGAAAACAATGCTATGGGAATGTCGGTTCTCAACTACCAAGTACAACGACCTTCATTCAGTAGTAGCACGTAGGGCTACCATGTATAATGACCGACCAAAGTAGGCATATGTACTGCCTCTGACCAAAGAAATCCGCTGTTTGTGGTCAACGTTGACACTTCATAATACGAGTCACAAATGCTTAGACGGGGAAACAATGGTTTGGAAACACCAAGTATCACATAACAAGCACAAGGGGCTTAATACGTTGTGGCACATTGTGGAGACCATGCACGATGACCAACCAAGGTAGGCATATGTCACTGACCATGACCAAGTAATGTCACTAAGTGTGGTAATCGTTGACACCTCACAACACGAGTTACAAATGGTCAGGGTGGAAGGTAATGGTTTGTGAATACTAGTTCTCTACTAGCAAGTACAAATACCTTCAATATGTAGTGGCACAATGTGGCTTCAATGCACAGTGACAACCCAAAGTATGCATATGTCACTTACCATGACGAAAGAATTGCACTTCATGAAGTCAACGTTGATAACGCATAACATGACTCACAAATGGTCAGAGGGAAAAACAATGGGTTGGGAACACTAGTTTTCAACTAGGAAGTACAGGGACCTTCAAGAAGCAGTGGCACGGTATGGCTAGCGTGCACAGTGACCAATTAAACGATGCATACGTCACTGACTACGACCGAATATGTCCACTATATGTGGTCAACATTGACAACTCATAACACGAGTCACAAATGGTCAGAGGGAGAGAAAATGGTTTGGGAAGCTTATGTATTGACTAGAAAGGACAACGAACTTCAGTACGTAGTGGCACGGTGTGGCTAATATGCACACCAAACAACCAACTAGGCATATGTCACTGATCATGACCACACAATTTCAATATGGGTGGTCAACGTTGACCAACCATAACACGAGTCACAGACAGTCAGGACAGGAAACAATGCTATGGAAATATTGGTTCTCAAATACCAAGTACAACGACATTTATTCAGTCTTAGCACGGTGTGGCTACCATGTACAATGACCGACCAAAGTAGGCATATGTTTTGCCTTTGACCAAAGAGATCCGCTGTGTGTGGTCAACGCTGACAACTCATAATACAAGTCACAAATGGTCAGAGGGGGAAACAATGGTTTGGGAACACCAAGTATCACATAGCAAGCACAAGGGGCTTCAATATTATGTGGCACGGTGTGGAGACCATGCACGATGACCAACCGAAGTAGGGATATGTCACTGACCATGACCAAGTAATGTCACTAAGTGTTGTAAACTTTGACAACTCACAACACGAGTCACAAATGGTCAGGGACAAAGGTAATGGTTTGTGAATACTAGTTATCTACTAGCAAGTACAAATACCTTCAATATGTTGTGGCACAATGTCGGTTCAATGCACAGTGACCAACCAAAGTATGCATATGTCACTTACCATGACGAACAAATTTCACTTCATGTGGTCAACGTTGAAAACGCATAACACGAGTCACTAATGGTCAGAGGGGAAAACAATAGATTGGGAAGCATATGTATTGGCTAGAAAGGACAAAGAACTTCAATACGTAGTGGCACGGTGTGGCTAATATGCACACCAAACAATCAAACTAGGCATATGTCACTCATCATGAACAGAGAATTTCAATATGGGTGGTCAACGTTGACCAACCATAACATGAGTCACAAACGGTCGGGAGAGGAAACAATGCTATGCGAATATCGGTTCTCATCTACCAAGTACAATGACCTTCAGTCAGTAGTAGCGCCGTGTGGCTACCATGCACAATGACCAGCCAAAGTAGGCATATTTACTGCCTTTGACCAAAGAAATCCGCTGTGTGTGGTCCACGTTGACAACTCACAATACAAGTCACAAATGGTCAGAAGGGGAAAGCATGGTTTGGGAACACCACGTATCACATAGCAAGCACAAGGGGCTTCAATACGTTGTGGCACGGTGTGGGGATCATGCACGATGACCAACCCAAGTAGGCATATGTTACTGACCATGACCAAATAATGTTTCTAAGTGTGGTAAACTTTGACAACTCACAACACGAGTAACAAATGGTCAGGGTGGAAGGTAATGGTTTTTGAATACTAGTTATCTACTGGCAAGTACAAATACCTTCAATATGTAGTGGAAAAATGTGGCTTCAATGCACAGTGACCATCCAAAGTATGCATGTGTCACTGGCCATGACTAAAGAATTTCACTTCATGTGGTCAACGTTGAAAATGCATAACACGAGTCACAAATGGTGAGAGGGGAAAACAATGGGTTGGGGACACTAGTTATCAACTAGGAAGTACAAATACCTTCAACAAGCAGTGGCACGGTATGGCTAGCGTGCACAGTGACCAACCAAAGGATGCATTCGTCACTGACTACGACCGAATAAGTCCACTATGCGTGGTCAACATTGACAACTCAGAACACGAGTCACAAATGGTCAGAGGGAGAGAAAATGGGTTGGGAAGCCTATGTATTGACTAGAAAGGACAAAGAACTTCAATACGTAGTGGCACGGTGTGGCTAACATGCAAACCAAACAACCAAACTAGGCATATGTCACTGATCATGACCACATAATTTCAATATGGTTGGTCAACGTTGACCAACCATAACACGAGTCACAAACGGGCAGGACACGATAGAATGCTATGGGAATATCGGTTCTCAACTACCAAGAACAATGACCTTCAGTCAGTAGTAGCACGGTGTGGCTACCATGCACAATGACCGACCAAAGTAGGCATGTATACTGCCTTTGACCAGAGAAATCCGCTGTGTGTGATCAACGTTGACAAATCATAAAACAAGTCACAAATGGTCTGAGAGGGAAACAATGGTTTGTGACACCAAGTATCACATAGCTAGCACAAGGGGCTTCAATACGTTGTGGCACGGTGTGGAGACCATGCACGATGACCGACCAAAGTAGGCATATGTCACTGACCATGACCACGTAATGTCACTAAGTGTGGTAAACTTTGACAACTCACAACACAAGTCACAAATGGTGAGGGTGGAAGGCAATGGTTTGTGGATACTAGTTATCTACTAGCAAGTACAAATACCTTCAATATGTAGTCGCACAGTGTGGCTTCAATGCACAGTGACCAACCAAAGCATGCATATGTCACTAACCATGACGAACAAATTTCACTTCATGTGGTCAACATTGAAAACGCATAACACGAGTCACAACTGGTCAGAGGGGAAACCATTGGATTGGGAAGCCTATGTATTGGCTAGAAAGGACAAAGAACTTGAATACGTAGTGGCACGGTGTGGCTTTATGCACACCAAACAATCAAACTAGGCATATGTCACTGATCATGAACAGAGAATTTTTATATGAGTGGTCAACGTTGACCAACCATAACACGAGTCACATACGGTCACGAGAGAAAACAATGCTATGAGAATATTGGTTCTCAACTACCAAGTACAATGACCTTCAGTCAGTAGTAGCGTGGTGTGGTTACCTTGCACAATGACCGACCAAAGTAGGCATATTTACTGGCTTTGACCAAAGAAATCTGCTGTGTGTGGTCCACGTTGACAACTCGTAATACGAGTCACAAATGGTCAGAGGGGGAAACAATGGTTTGGGAACACCATGTATCACATAGCAAGCACAAGGGCCTTCAATACATTGTGGCACAGTGTGGGGACCATGCACGATGACCAACCAAAGTAGGCATATGTCACTGACCATGACCAAATAATGTCACTAAGTGTGGTCAACTTTGACAACTCACAACACGAGTCACAAATGGTCAGGGTGGAAGGTAATCGTTTGTGAATACTAGTTATCTACTAGCATGTACAAATACCTTCAATATGTAGTGGCACAATGTGGTTTCAATGCACAGTGACCACCCAAAGTATGCATATGTCACTGACCATGACGAAAGAATTTCACTTCATGTGGTCAATGTTGAAAGCGCAAAACACGAGTCACAAATGGTCAGAGGGGAAAACAATGGATTGGGAACACTAGTTATCAACTAGCAAGTACAAAGATCTTCAACAAGCAGTGGCACGGCATGGATAGCGTGCACAATAACCAACCAAAGTATGCATACGTCACTGACTATGACCGAATAAGTCCACTTTGTGTGGTCAACACTGACAACTCATAACACGAGTCACAAATAATCACAGGGAGAGAAAATGGTCTGGGAAGCCTATGTATTGACTAGAAAGGAAAAAGAACTTCAATACCTAGTGGCACGGTGTGGCTAATATGCACACCAAACAACCAAACTAGGCATATGTCACTGATCATGACCACATAATTTCAATATGGGTGGTCAACGTTGACCAACCATAACACGAGTCACAAATAATCACAGGGAGAGAAAATGGTCTGGGAAGCCTATGTATTGACTAGAAAGGACAAAGAACTTCAATACGTACTGGCACGGTGTGGCTAATATGCACACCAAACAACCAAACTAGGCATATGTCACTGATCATGACCACATAATTTCAATATGGGTGGTCAACGTTGACCAACCATAACACGAGTCACAAACGGTCAGGACGGGAAAAAATGCTATGGGAATATTGGTTCTCAACTACCTAGTACAATGACCTTCATTTAGTAGTAGCACGGTGTGGCTACCACGTACAATGACCAACCAAAGTAGGCATATGTACTGAGTTTGACCAAAGAAATTGGCTCTCTGAGGCCAACGTTGACAACTCATCATACAAGTCACATATGGTCAGAGGGGGAAACAATGGTTTGGGAACAACACATATCACATAGCAAGTACAAGGGGCTTCAATATGATGTGGCATGGTGTGGAGACCATGCACGAAGACCAACCAAAGTAGGCATATGTCACTGAACATGACCAAATAATGTCACTAAGTGTGGTAGATTTTGACAACTCACAACACGAGTCACAAATGGTCAGGGTGGCAGGTAATGGTTTGTGAATACTAGATATCTACTAGCAAGTACAACTACCTTCATTATGTAGTGGCACAATGTGGCTTCCATGCACAGTGACCACCCAAAGTATGCATATGTCACTGAACATGACGAAAGAATTTCACTTCATGTGGTCAACGTTGAAAACGCATAACACGAGTCTCAAATGGTCAGAGGGGAAAACATTGGATAAGGAACACTAGTTATCAACGAGGAAATACAAAGACCTTCAACAAGCAGTGGCACGGTATGGCTAGCGTGCACAGTGACAAACCAAAGGATGCATACGTCATTGACTACGACCAAATAAGTCCACTATGTGTGGTCAACATTGAAAACACATAACACGAGTCACAAATGGTCAGAGGGAGATACAATGGTTTAGGAAGCCTATGTATTGACTAGAAAGGACAAAGAACTTCAATACGAAGTGGCATGGTGTGGCTAATATGCACACCAAACAACCAAACTAGGCATATGTCACTGATGATGACCACAGAATTTCAATATGGGTGGTCAACGTTGACCAACCATAACACGGATCACAAACGGGCAGGACAGGAAACAAAGCTATGGGAAAATCGGTTCTCAACTACCAAGTACAACGACCTTGAGTCAGTAGAAGCACGGTGTGGCTACCATGCACAATGACCGACCAAAGTAGGCATATGTACTGCCTTTGACCAAAGACATCCGCTGTGTGTGGTCAACGTTGACAACTCATAATACGATCACAAATGGTCAGAGAGGGAAACAATGGTTTGGGAACATCAAGTATCACATAGCAAGCACAAGGGGCTTCAATACGTTGTGGCACGGTGTGGAGACCATGCACGATGACCAACCAAAGTAGGCATATGTCACTAACCATGACCAAATAATGCCACTAAGTGTGGTAAACTTTGACGACTCACAACACGAGTCACAAATGGTCAGGGTGGAAGGTAATGGTTTATGAATACTAGTTATCTAGTAGAAAGTACAAACACCTTCAATATGTAGTGGCACAATGTGGCTTCAATGCACAGTGACCAACCAAAGTATGCAAATGTCTGTGAATATTACGAAAGAATTTCACTTCATGTGGTCAACGTTGAAAACGCATAACACAAGTCACAAATGGTCAGAGGGGAAAACAATGGATTGGGAACACTAGTTATCAACTAGGAAGTACAAAGAACTTCAACAAGCAGTGGCACGGTATGGCTAGCGTGCACAGTGACCAACCAAAGGATGCATACATCGCTGACTACGACCGAATAAGTCCACTATGTGTGGTCAACATTGACAACTCATAACACAAGTCACAAATGGTCAGAGGGAGAGACAATGGTTTGGGAAGCCTATGCATTGACTGGAAAAGACAAAGAACTTCAATACGTAGTGGCACGGTGTGGCTAATAATCACACCAAACAACCAAAATAGGCATATGTCACTGATCATGACCACATAATTTCAATATGGGTGGTCAACGTTGACCAACCATAACACGAGTCACAAACGGTCAGGACAGGTAACAATGCTATGGGAATATCGGTTCTTAACTACCAAGTACAACGACCTTCAGTCAGTAGTAGCACGGTGTGGCTACCATGCACAATGACCGACCAAAGTAGGCATATGTACTGCCTTTGACCAAAGAAATCCGCTGTGTGTGGTCAATGTTGACAACTCATAATACGAGTCACAAATGGTCAGAGGGGGAAACAATGGTTTGGGAACACCAAGTATCACATAGCAAGCACAAGGGGCTCCAATACGTTGTGGCACGGTGTGGAGACCATGCAGGATGACCAACCAAAGTAGGCATATGTCACTGACCATGACCAAATAATGTCCGTAAGTGTGGTAAACGTTGACAACTCACAACACGAGTCACAAATGGTCAGGCTGGACGATAATGGAATGGAAAGTTAATGGTTTGTGAATACTAGTTATCTATAAGAAAGTACAAATACCTTCAATATGTAGTGGTACAATGTGGCTTCAATGCACACTGACCAACCAAAGTTTTCATATGTCACTAACTATGACGAACAAACTTCACTTCATGTGGTCAACGTTGAAAACGCATAGCACGAGTCACAAATGGTCGGAGGTGAAAACAATGGATTGGGATGCCTATGTATTGGCTAGAAAGGACAAAGAACTTCAATACGTAGTGGCATGGTGTGGCAAATATGCACACCAAAAAATCAAACTAGGCATATGTCACTGATCATGACTAGAGAATTTTAATATGCCTGGTCAACGTTGACCACCCATAACACGAGTCACAAACGGTCAGGAGAGGAAACAATGTTATGAGAATATCGGTTCTCAACTACCAAGTACAATGACCTTCAGTCAGTAGTAGCGCGGTGTGGCTACCATGCACAATGACCGACCAAAGAAGGCATATTTACTGCCTTTGACCAAAGAAATCCGCTGTGTGTGGTCCACGTGGACAATTCATAATACGAGTCACAAATGGTCAGAGGGGGAATCATTGGTTTGGGAACACTACGTACCACATAGCAAGCACAAGGGGCTTCAATACGTTGTGGCATGGTGTGGGGACCATGCACGATGACCAACCAAAGTAGGCCATGTCACTGACCATGACCAAATAATGTCACTAAGTGTGGTAAACTTTGACAACTCACAACACGAGTCACAAATGGTCAGGGTGGAAGGTAATGGTTTGTGAATACTAGTTATCTACTAGCAAGTACAAATACCTTCAATATGTAGTGGCACAATGTGGCGTCAATGCACAGTGACCAACCAAAGCATGCATATGTCACTGACCATGACCAAATAATGTCACTAAGCGTGGTAAACTTTGACAACTCACAACACGAGTCACGAATGGTCAGGGTGGAAGGTAATGGTTTGTGAATACTAGTTATCTACTAGCAAGTACAAATACCTTCAATATGTAGTGGCACAATGTGGCGTCAATGCACAGTGACCAACCAAAGCATGCATATGTTACTAACCATGACGAACAAATTTTACTTCAAGTGGTCAATGTTGAAAACCCATTACACGGGTCACAAATGGTCAGAGGGAAAACAATGGATTGGGGACACTAGTTATCAAATAGCAAGTAAAAAAACCTTAAACAAGCAGTGGCACGATATGGCTAGCGTGCACAGTGACCAACCAAAGGATGCATACATCACTGACTATGACCGAATAAGTCCACTATGTGAAAAAAAAAAAAGAGAGAGAGAGAAAATGGATGGCGAAGCCTATGTATTGACTAGAATGGACAAAGAACTTCAATACGTAGTGGCACGGTTTGGCTAATATGCACACCAAACAACCAAACTAGGCATATGTCACTGATCATGACCACATCATTTGAATATGGGTGGTCAACGTTGACCAACCATAACACGAGTCACAAACGTTCAGGACAGGAAACAATGCTATGGGACTATCGGTTATCAACTACCAAGTACAGCGACCTTCAGTCAGTAGAAGCACGGTGTGGCTACCATGCACAATGACCGACCAAAGCAGGTATATGTACTGCCTTTGACAAAAGAAATCCGCTGTGTGTGGTCTACGTTGACAACTCATAATACGAGTCACAAATGGTCATAGGGGGAAAAATGGTTTGGGAACACCAAGTATCACATAGCAAGCACAAGGGGCTTCAATACGCCGTGGCACGGTGTGGAGACCATGCAGGATGACCAACCAAAGTAGGCATATGGCGTGACCATGACCAAGTAATGTCACTAAGCGTGGTAAACTTTGACAACTCACAACACGAGTCACAAATGGTCAGGGTGAAAGGTGATGGTTTGTGAATACTAGTTATCAACAAGCAAGTACAAATACCTTCAATATGTAGTGGCACAATGTGGCTTCAATGCACAGTGACCAACCAAAGTATGCATATGTCACTAATCATGACGAACACATTTCACTTCATGTGGTCAACGTTGAAAACGCATAACACGAGTCACAAATGGCCAGAGGGGAGAACAATGGATTGGGAAGCCTATGTATTGTATATAAAGGACAAAGAACTTCAATACATAGTGGCACGGTGTGGCTAATATGCACACCAAACAATCAAACTAGGCATATGTCACTGAGCATGACCAGAGAATTTCAATATGGGTGGTCAACGTTGACCAACCATAACACGAGTCACAAACGTTCAGGAGAGGAAACAATGCTATGAGAATATGGGTTCTCAACAACCAAGTACAATGACCTTCAGTCAGTAGTAGCGCGGTGTGGCTACCATGCACAATGACCGACCAAAGTGGGCATATTTACTGCCTTTGACCAAAGAAATCCGCTGTGTGTGGTTCACCTTGACAACTCATAATACGAGTCACAAATGGTCAGAGGGGGAAACAATGGTTAGGGAACACCACATATCACATAGCAAGCACAAGGGGCTTCAATACGTTGTGGCACGGTGTGGGGACTATGCACGATGACCAACCAAAGTAGGCCTATGTCACTGACCATGACCAAATAATGTCACTAAGTGTGATAAACTTTGACAACTCACAACACAAGTCACAAATGCTCAGGGTGGAAGGTAATGGTTTGTGAATACTAGTTATCTACTACCAAGTAAAAATAGCTTCAATATGTAGGGGCACAACGTGGCTTCAATGCACAGTGTCCACCCAAAGTATGCATGTGTCACTTACCATGACGAAAGAATTTCACTTCATGTGGTCAACGTTGAAAACGCATAACACGAGTCACAAATGGTGAAAGGGGAAAACAATGGGTTGGGATCGCTAGTTATCAACTAGGCAGTACAAAGACCTCCAACAAGCAGTGGCAACGGTTATCAATTACCAAGTACAACGACCTTCAGTCAGTAGTAGCACGGTGTGCCTACCACGCACAATGACCGACCAAAGTAGGCATATGTACTGCCTTTGACCAGAGAAATGCGCTGTGTGTGGTCAACGTTGACAACTCATAATACAAGTCACAAATGGTCAGAGGGGGAAACAATGGTTTGGGAATACTTGGTATCGACTAGCATGTACAAAGACCTTCGATAAGCGGTGGAACAGTATGGCTACCATGCACAATGACCAACCAAAATATTCTGGTGTCATTGAATATCAGAAAAAGAGTTTAACTTAGTCTTGTCAACTTTCCTTCTTACGGCTGGTCAATTGCAGCAATGGTTGAGAGGTTATTCAAGCTCAAAGTTGTAAAATTCAAAACGTAGTCTGCGTCAATTGTTTATGAATAAACTCAAATTGTTATCATTCATACTTTTGAAAACTACCCTATAATCTTACACCCCCTTATTTTATGCCCTTTATCCATAGGAACCCTTATAATGTCATTTGGACAGCATATGAACACCATGTGAGCTGGCTTAGTGCTTATAGAGTTAGATTCTGGAGCGATAGGTCCTGGGTTTGAGTCCTCGTACGTGCAATATAGCATAGGCTCCCGACCTGAGGGGGACGGGGGGGGGGGGGGGGGGGGGGGGGTGGCTGTGTTGTGCTACCTCAACTCTACCTTTGAGCCTAAGCCGTGGGGGGGTAGGGGGGGTGTCATAATGCGGTCGTAAATCTGTCCTCCAGGTCGTCCACGGAACATCTCTCTAGGGGGGTGGGAGGGAGTATTCCAGTGAAGGCACCCACGCGTAACAAATTACCAAAAAACCGACCTGGTGTCAAAGGGAGAAACCTTTTGCTATTTATTGACTAGCAAGTGAAAATGTTTTCAACAAGTAGTGGAACGATGTGGCTACCATGTACATGATCAACCAGACTAGGCATGTGACACTTACCATGACCAAATAACTTTACTATGAGTGGTTAACGTTGACAACCCATAATATGGGCCACGAATTGTCAGAGGGGGAAACAATGGGTTGGGAACTCCACAAATCACATAGCAAGCACAAGGGGCTTCAATACGTTGTGGCACAGTGTGGAGAACATGGACGATGACCAACCAAAGTAGGCATATGTCACTCACCATGACCAAATAATGTCACTAAATGTGGTACAATTTGACAACTCACAACACGAGTCACAAATGGTCAGGGTGGACGGTAATGGTTTGTGAATACTAGTCATCTACTAGAAAGTACAAAAACCTTCAATATGCAGTGGCACAATGTGGCTTCAATGCACATTGACCAACCAAAGTATGCATGTATCACTGAACATGACGAAAGAATTTCACTTCATGTGGTCAACGTTGATAACGCATGACACGAGTCACAAATGGTCAGAGGGGAAAACAATGGCTTGGGAACACTAGTTATCAACTAGGAAGTACATAGACCTTCAACAAGCAGTGGCACGGTATGGCTAGCGTGCACAGTGACCAACCAAAGGATGCATACGTCACTGACTACGACCGAATAAGTCCACTATGTGTGGTTAACATTGACAACTCATAACACGAGTCACAAATGGCTAGAGGGAGAGAAAATCGTTTGGGAAGCCTATGTATTGACTAGAAAGGACAAATAACGTCAATACGTAGTGGCACAATGTGGCTAATATGCACAACAAACAACCAAACAAGGCATATGTCACTGATCATGACAACATAATTTCAATATGGGTGGTCAAAGCTGACCAACCATAACACGAGTCACAAACGGTCAGGACAGGAAACGATGCTATGGGAATATCGGTTCTCAACTACCAAGTACAACAACCTTCAATCAGTAGTAGCACGGTGTGGCTACCATGCACAATGACCGACCAAAGTAGGCATATGTACTGCCTTTGACCAAATAAATCTGCTGTGTGTGGTAAATGTTGACAACTCATAACACGAGTCTCAAATGGACAGAGGGAGAAACAATGGGTTGGGAACACCAAGTATCACATAGCAAGCACAAGGGGCTTCAATACGTTGTGGCACGGTGTGGAGACCATGCACGATGACCAACCAAAGTAGGCATATGTCGTTGACCATGACCAAGTAATGCCACTAAGTGTGGTAAACTTTGACAACTCACAACACGAGTCACAAATGGTCAGGGTGGTAGGTAGTGGGTTGTGAATGCTAGCTATCTACAAGCAAGTAAAACTACCTTCAATATGTAGTGGCAAAATGTGCCTTCAATGCACAGTGACCAACCAAAGTATGCATAAGTCACTAACCATGACGAACAAATTTCACTTCATGTGGTCAACGTTGAAAACGCATAACACGAGTCACAAATGGTCAGAGGGGAAAACAATTGATTGCGAAGCCTATGTATTGACTAGAAAGGACAAAGAGCTTCGATACGTAGTGGCACGGTGTGGCTAATATGCACACCAAACAATCAAACTAGGCATATGTGACTAATCATGACCACAAACTTTCAATATGGGTGGTTAACGTTGACCAACCATAACACGAGTCACAAATGGTCAGGAGAGGAAACAATGCTATGAGAATATTGGTTTTCAACTACAAAGTATAATGACCTTCAGTCAGTAGTAGCGCGGTGTGGGTACCATGCACAATGACCGATTAAAGTTGGCATATTTACTGCCTTTGACCAAAGAAATCCGCTGTGTGTGGTCCACGTTGACAACTCATAATACGAGTCACAAATGGTCAGAGGGGGAAGCAATGGGTTGGGAACACCACGTATCACATAGCAAGCACAAGGGGCTTCAATACGTTGTGGCACGGTGTGGAGACCATGCACGATGACCAACCAAAGTAGGCATATGTAACTGACCATGACCAAATAATGTCACTAAGTGTGGTAAACTTTGACATCTCACAACACGAGTCACAAATGGTCAGAGGGGGAAGCAATGGGTTGGGAACACCACGTATCACATAGCAAGCACAAGGGGCTTCAATACGTTGTGGCACGGTGTGGAGACCATGCACGATGACCAACCAAAGTAGGCATATGTAACTGACCATGACCAAATAATGTCACTAAGTGTGGTAAACTTTGACATCTCACAACACGAGTCACAAATGGTCAGGGTGGAAGGTAATGGTTTGTGAATACTAGTTATCTACTATCAAGTACAAATACCTTCAATATGTAGTGGCACAATGTGGCTTCAATGCACAGTGACAAACCAAAGTATGCATATGTCACTAACCATGACGAACAAATTTTACTTCATGTGGTCAACGTTGAAAACGCATTACACGAGTCACGTATGGTCAAAGTGGAAAGCAATGGATTGGGAAGCCTATGTACTGGCTAGAAAGGACAAAGAACTTCAATACGTAGTGGCACGGAGTGGCTAATATGCACACCAAGCAATCAAACTAGGCATATGTTATTGATCAGGACGAGAGAATATCAATATGGGTGGTCAACGTTGACCAACCATAACACGGGTCACAAACGGGCAGGAGAGGGAACAATGTTATGAGAGTATTGGTTCTCAACAACCAAGTACAACGACCTTCAGTCAGTAGTAGCACGTTGTGGCTACCATGCACAATGACCGACCAAAGTAGGCATATGTACTGCCTTTGACCAAAGAAATCCAATGTGTGTGGTCCACGTTGACAACTCATACTACGAGTCACAAATGGTCAAAGGGGGAAACAATGGTTCGGGAACACCACGAATAACACAGCAAGCACAAGGGGCTTCAATACGTTGTGGCACGGTGTGGAGACCATGCACGATGACCAACCAAAGAAGGCATATGTCACTGACCATGACCAAGTAATGTCACTCAGTGTGGTAAACTTTGACAACTCAAAACACAAGTCACAAATGGTCAGGGTGAAAGGTAATGGTTTGTGAATACTAGTTATCTACTAGCATGAACAAATACCTTCAATATGTTGTGGCACAACGTGTCTTCAATGCACAGTGACCAACCAAAGTATGCATATGTCACTGAACATGACGAAAGCATTTCACTTCATGTGGTCAACGTTGAAAACGCATAACACAAGTCACAAATGGTCAGAGGGGAAAACAATGGGTTGGAAACGCTAGTTATCAACAAGGAAGTACAAAGACCTTCAACAAGCAGTGGCACGGTATAGCTAGCGTACACAGTGACCACCCAATGGATGCATAGGTAACTGACTACGACCGAATAAGTCCACTATGTGTGGTCAACATTGACAACTCATAACACGAGTCACAAATGGTCAGAGGGAGAAACAATGGTTTGGGAAGCCTATGTATTGGCTTGAAAGGACAAATAATTTAAATACGCAGTGGCACGGTGTGGCTAATATGCACACAAAACAATCAAACTAGGCACATATCACTGATCACGACCACGGAATTTCAATACAGGTGGTCAACGTTGACCAACGATATCACAAGTCACAATAGGTCAGGACAGGAAACAATGCTATGAGAATATCGATTCTCAACTACCAAGTAGAACGACCTTCAGTCAGTAGTAGCACGGAGTGGCTACCATGCAGAATGACCGACCAAAGTAGGCATATATACTTTCTTTGACCAAAGAAATCCGCTTTGTGTGGTCAACGTTGACAACTCATAACACGAGTCACAAATTGTCAGAGGGGGAATCAATGGTTTGGGAACATCAAGTATCACATAGCAAGCACAAGGGGCTTCAATTCGTAGTGGCACGGTGTGGGGACCATGCACGATGACCAACCAAAGTAGGCATATGTCACTGACCATGACCAAATAATGTCACTAAGTGTGGTAAACTTTGACAGCTCACAACACGAGTCACAAATGGTCAGAGGGGGAAACAATGGTTTGGGAACACCACTTATAACATAGCAAGCACAAGGGGCTTCAATTCGTAGTGGCACGGTGTGGGGACCATGCACGATGACCAACCAAAGTAGGCATATGTCACTGACCATGACCAAATAATGTCACTAAGTGTGGTAAACTTTGACAGCTCACAACACGAGTCACAAATGGTCAGGGTGGAAGGTAATGGTTGGTGAGTACTAGTTATCTACTAGCAAGGAAAAATACCTCCAATATGTAGTGGCACAATGTGGCTTCAATGCACAGTGACCAACCAAAGTATGCATATGTCACTAACCACAACGAACAAATTTTACTTCATGTGGTCAACGTTGAAAATTCATAACACAATTCACAAATGGTCAGAGGGGAAAACAATGGATTGGGAAGCCTATGTATTGGCAACAAAGGACAAAGAACTTCAATACGTAGTGGGACGGTGTGGCTAATATGGACACCAAACAATGAAACTAGGCATATGTCACTTATCATGACCAGAGAATTTCAATATGGGTGGTCAACGTTGACCAACCATAACACGGGTTACAAACGGTCAGGAGAGGAAACAATGCTATGAGATTATCGGTTCTCAACTACAAAGTACAACGACCTTCAGTCAGTTGTAGCACGGTTTGGCTACCATGCACAATGACCGGCCAAAGTAGGCATATGTACTGCCTTAGACCAAATATATCCGCTGTGTGTGGTCCACGTTGCCAACTCATAAAACGAGTCTCAAATGGTCAAAGGGGGAAACAATGGTTTTAAAAAACACCACGAATCACATAGCAAGCACAAGGGGCTTCAATACATTGTGGTACGGTGTGGAGACCATGCACGATGACCAACCAAAGTAGGCATATGTCACTGACCATGACCAGATAATGTCACTAAGTGTGGTGATCTTTGACAACTCACAACACAAGTCACAAATGGTCAGGGTGGAAGGTAATGGTTTTTGAATACTAGTTATCTACTATCATGTACAAAAACCTTCAATATGTAGTGGCACAACGTGTCTTCAATGCACAGTGGCCAATCAAAGTATGCATATGTCACTAAACATGAAGTGAAAGAATTTCACTTCATGTGGTCAGCGATGAAAACGCATGACACGGGTCACAAATGGGCAGATGGGGAAACAATGGGTTGGGAACGCTAAATAATAGCTAGGAAGTACAAAGACCTTCAACAAGCAGTGGCACGGTATGGCTAGCGTGCACAGTGACCAACCAAAGGATGCATACGTCACTGACTACGACCGAATAAGTCCACTGTGTGTGGTCAGCATTGACAACTCATAACACGAGTCACAAATGGTCAGAGGGAGAAACGATGGTTTAAGAGCCTATGTATTGGCTAGAAAGGACAAAGAACTTCAATACGTAGTGGCACGGTGTGGCTAATATGCACACAAAACAATCAAACTAGGCATATGTCACTGATCATGACCAGAGAATTTCAATATGGGTGGTGAACGTTGACCAACCATCTCACGACTCACAAACGGCGAGGACAGGAAACAATGCTATGAGAATATCGGTTCTCAACTACCAAGTAGAACGACCTTCAGTCAGTAGTAGCACAGAGTGGTTACCATGCAGAATGACTGACGAAAGTAGGCATATATACTTCCTTCGATCAAAGAAATCCGCTGTGTGTGGTCAACGTTGACAACTCATAATACGAGTCACAAATGGTCAGAGGGGGAAACAATGGTTTGGGAACATCAAGTATCACATAGCAAGCACAAGGGGCTTCAATACGTTGTGGCACGGTGTGGAGACCATGCACGATGACCAACAAAACTAGGCATATGTCACTGACCATGACCGAATAATGTCACAAGTGTGGTAAACTTTGAAAACTCACAACACGAGTCACAAATGGTCAGGGTGGAAGGTAATGNCCTTTGACCAAAGAAATCCGCTGTGTGTGGTCAACGTTGACAACTCATAATACGAGTCACAAATGGTCAGAGGGGGAAACAATGGTTTGGGAACATCAAGTATCACATAGCAAGCACAAGGGGCTTCAATACGTTGTGGCACGGTGTGGAGACCATGCACGATGACCAACAAAACTAGGCATATGTCACTGACCATGACCGAATAATGTCACAAGTGTGGTAAACTTTGACAACTCACAACACGTGTCAGAAATGGTCAGGGTGGAAGGTTATGGTTTGTGAATACTAGTTATCTACTAGCAAGTACAAATACCTTCAATATGTAGTGGCACAATGTGGCTTCAATGCACAGTGACCACCCAACGTATGTACATGTCACTGACCATGACGAAACAATTTCACTTCATGTGGTCAAAGTTGAGAACGCATAACACGAGTCACAAATGGTCAGAGGGGAAAAAATGGGATTGGGGACAATAGTTATCAACTAGCAAGTACAAAGACCTTAAACAAACGGTGGCACGGTATGGCTAGCGTGCACAGTGACCAACCAAAGGATGCATAGGTCACTGACTACGACCGAATAAGTCCACTATGTGTGGTCAACATTGACAACTCATAACGCCAGTCCCAAATGGTCCGAGGGAGAGACAATGGTTTGGGAAGCATATGTATTGCCTAGAAAGACAAAAAACTTCAATACGTAGTGGCACGGCGTGGCTTATATGCACACCAAACAATCAAACTTGGCATATGTTACTGATCATGACCACATTATTTCAATATGGCTGGTCAACATTGACCAACCATAACACGAGTAACAATCGGTAAGAAGTGGAAACAATGCTATGAGAATATCGGTTCTGAACTACCAAGTACAATGACCTTCAGTCAGTAGTAGCACGGTGTGTCTACCATGCACAATGACCGACCAAAGTAGGCATATGTACTGCCTTTGACCAGAGAAATCTGCTGTGTGTGGTCAACGTTGACAACTCGTAATACGAGTAACAAATGGTCAGAGGGGGAAACAATGGTTTGGGAATACTTGATATCGACTAGCAAGTACAAAGACCTTCGATAAGTGGTGGCACGGTATGGCTACCATGGTTTGGGAAGCCTATGTATTGACTAGAAAGGACAAAGAACTTCAATACGTAGTGGCACGGTGTGGCTAATATGCACACCAAACAAACAAACTAGGCATATGTCACTGATCATGACCACATGATTTCAATATGGGTGGTCAACGTTGACCAACCATAACACGAGTCACAAACCGTCAGGACAGGAAACAATGATATGGGAATATCGGTAATCAACTAACAAGTACAACGACCTTTAGTCAGTAGTAGAATGGTGTGGCTACCTTGCACAATGACCGACCAAAGTAGGCATATGTACTGCCTTTGACCAAAGAAATCCGCTATGTGTGGTCAACGTTGACACCTCATAATACGAGTCACAAATGGTCACAAGGGGAAACAATGGTTTGCGAACACCAAGTACCACATAGCAAACACAAAGGGCTTCAATACATTATGGCACGGTGTGGAGACCATGCACGATGACCAACCAAAGTAGGCATATGTCACTGACCATGACCAAGTAATGTCACTAAGTGTGGTGAACTTTGACAGCTCACAAGACGAGTCACGAATGGTCAGGTTGGAAGGTAATGCTTTGTGAATACTAGTTATCTACAAGCATGTACAAATACATTCAATATGCAGTGGCACAATGTGGCTTCGATGCATATTGACCAACCAAGTTATGCATATGTCACTAACCATGACGAAAAAATCTCACTTCATGTGGTCAACGTTGAAAACGCATGACACGAGTCACATATGGTCAGATGGGAAAACAATGGACTGGAAAGCCTATGTATTGGCTGGAAAGGACAAAGAACTTCAATACGTAGTGGCACGATGTGGCTTATATGCACACAAAACAATCAAACTAGGCATATGTCACTGATCATGACGAGAGAATTTCAATATGGGTGGTGAACGTTGACCAACCATCTCACGACTCACAAACGGCGAGGACAGGAAACAATGCTATGAGAATATCGGTTCTCAACTACCAAGTAGAACGACCTTCAGTCAGTAGTAGCACAGAGTGGTTACCATGCAGAATGACTGACGAAAGTAGGCATATATACTTCCTTCGATCAAAGAAATCCGCTGTGTGTGGTCAACGCTGACAACTCATAATACGAGTCACAAATGGTCAGAGGGGGAAACAATGGTTTGGGAACATCAAGTATCACATAGCAAGCACAAGGGGCTTCAATACGTTGTGGCACGGTGTGGAGACCATGCACGATGACCAAC
>SZWC01000276.1:244393-261605 GCA_023375785.1 Penium margaritaceum | reverse complement strand
TGTAGTGGCACAATGTGGCTTCAATGCACAGTGACCAACCAAAGTATGCATATGTCACTAACCATGACGAAAGAAGTTCACTCCATGTGGTCAACGTTGAAAACGCATAACACGAGTCACAAATGGTCAGAGGGGAAAACAATGGGTTGGGAACACTAGTTATCAACTAGGAAGTACAAAGACCTTCAACAAGCAGTGGCACGGTATGGCTAGCGTGCACAGTAACCAACCAAAGGATGCATACGTCACTGACTACGAGCGAATAAGTCCACTATGTGTGGTCAACATTAATAACTCATAACACGAGTCACAAATGGTTAGAGGGAGAGAAAATGGTTGGGGAAGCCTATGTATTGACTAGAAAGGACAAAGAACTTCAATACCTATTGGCACGGTGTGGCTAACATGCACACCAAACTACCAAACTAGGCAAATGTCACTGATCAGGACCACATAATTTCAATATGGGTGGTAAATGTTGACCAACCATAACACGGGTCACAAACGGTCAGGACAGGAAACAATGCTATGGGCATATCGGTTCTCAACTACCAAGTACAACGACCTTCAGTCAGTAGTAGCACGGTGTGGCTACCATGCACAATGATCGACCAAAACCAGGCATATGTACTGCCTTTGACCAAAGAAATCCGCTGTGTGTGGTCAGTGTTGACAACTCATAGTACGAGTCACAAATGGTCAGAAGGGGAAACAATGGTTTGGGAACACCAAGTATCACATAGCAAGCACAAGGGGCTTCAATGCGGTGTGGCACGGTGTGGGGACCATGCACGATGACCGACCAAAGTAAGTATATGTCACTGACCATGACCAAATAATGTCACGAAGTGTGGTAAACTTTGAAAACTCACAGAACGAGTCAATAATGGTCAGGGTGGAAGGTAATGGTATGTGAATACTAGTTATCTACTAGAAAGTACAAATACATTCAATATGAAGTGGCACAATGTGGCCTCAATGCACAATGACCAGCCAAAGTATGCATATGTCACTAACTATGACGAACAAATTTCACTTCATGTGGTCAATGTTGAAAACGCATAACATGAGTCACAAACGATGAGAGGGGAAAATAATGGATTGGGGACACTAGTTATCAACTAGCAAGTTCAAAGACCTTACACAAGCAGTGGCACGGTATGGTTAGCGTGCACAATGACCAACCAAAGGATGCATACGTCACTGACTACGACCAAATAAGTCCACTATGTGTGGTCAACATTGACAACTCATAACGCCAGTCCCAAATGGTCAGAGGGAGAGACAATGGTTTGGGAAGCATATGCATTGACTAGAAAGGACAAAGAACTTCAATACGTAGTGGCACGGTGTGGCTAATATGCAGACCAAACAATGAAACTTGGCATATGTCACTGATCATGACCACAGACTTTCAAGATGGGTGGTCAACGTTGACCAACCATAACACGAGTGACAAACGGTAAGAAAGAGGAAACAATGCTACGAGAACATCAGTTCTCAATTACCAAGTACAATGACCTTCAGTCACTAGTAGCACAGTGTGGCTACCATGCACAATGACCGACCAAAGTAGGCATATGTACTGCCTTTGACCAGAGAAATCCGCTGTGTCTGGTCAACGTTGACAACTCATAATTAGAGTCACAAATGGTCAGAGGGGGAAACAATGGTTTGGGAATACTTGGTATCGACTAGCAAGTACAAAGACATTCGATAAGTAGTGCCACGGTATGGCTAGCATGCACAATGACCAGCCAAAGTATTCTTGTGTCATTGAATATCACAAAAAGAGTTTCACCGTGTATTGTCAACTTTCCTTCTTACGGCCGGTCAATGGAAGCAATGGTTGAGAGGTTATTCAAGCTCGAAGTTGCAAAGTTCAAAACTTAGGCTGCGTCAATTGTTTACAAATAAACTGAAATTGGTTTTTATTCATACATTTGAAAACTACCATATAATATTACACGCCCTTATTTTATGCCCTTTACCCATAGGAACCCTTACAATGTCATTTGGACAACATATGAACACCATGTGAGCTGGCTTAGTGCTTATATAGTTAGATTCTGGAGCGATAGGTCCTGGGTTTGAATCCTCGTACGCGCAATATAGAATAGGCTTGTGATATGGGGGGGGGGGGGGCGGCCATGTTGTGCTACCTGAACTCTACATTGAAGGCTAAGCCGTGGGGGGGTAGGGGGGTGTCATAATGCCGTCGCACATCTGTCCTCCAGGTCGTCCACGAAGCATCCCTCTAGGGGGGTGGGAGGGAGTATTCCAATGAAGGCACCGTCGCGTAACAAATAAACAAAAACCGACCTGGTGTCAAAGGGAGCATTCTTTTGCTATTTATTGACTAGCACGTGCAAATACTTTCCACAAGTAGTGGAACGGTGTGGCTACCATGTACAATGACCAACCAGATTAGGCATGTGCCACTTACTATAACCAAATAAGTGTATATTGTGTGGTTAACTTTGACAACCCATAACATGGGCCACGAATTGTCAGAAGGGGAAACAATGGGTTGGTAACACCAAGTATCACATATCAAGCACAAGGGGCTTCAATACGCTGTGGCACGGTGTGGTGACCATGCACGATGACCAACCAAAGTAGGCATATGTCACTGACCATGACCAAATAATGTCACTGAGTGTGGTAAACTTTGACAACTCACAACACGAGTCACAAATGGTCAGGGTGGAAGGTAATGGGATGTGAATACTAGTTATCTACTAGAAAGTACAGATACGTTCAATATGTAGTGGCACAATGTGGCTTCCATGCACAGTGACCAACCAAAGTATGCATATGTCACTGAACATGACAAACTTATTTCACTTCATGTGGTCAACGTTGAAAACGCATAACACGAGTCACAAATGGTCATACGGGAAAACAATGGATTGGGAACGCTAGTTATCAACTAGGAGGTACAAAGACCTTCAACAAGCAGTGGCACGGTATGGCTAGCGTGCACAGAGACCAACCAAAGGATGCATACGTCACTGACTATGACCGAATAAGTCCACTATGTGTGGTCAACATTGACAACTGAAAACACGAGTCACAAATGGTCAAAGGGAGAGATAATGGTTTGGGAAGCCTATGTATTGACTAGAAAGAACAAAGAACTTCAATACGTAGTTGCACGGTGTGGCTAATATGCACACCAAACAACCAAACTAGGCATATGTCACTGATCATGACCACATGATTTCAATATGGGTGGTCAACGTTGACCAACCATAACAGGAGTCACAAACGGTCAGGACATGAAACAATGCTATGGGAATATCAGTTCTCAACTACCAAGTACAACAACCTTAAGTCAGTAGTACCACAGTGTGGCTACCATGCACAATGACCGACCAAAGTAGGCATATATACTGCCTTTGACCAAAGAAATCCGCTGTGTGTGGTCAACGTTGACAACTCATAATACGAGTCACAAATGGTCATAGGGGGAAACAATGATTTGGGAGCACTAATTACCACATAGCAAGCACAAGGGGCTTCAATATGTTGTGGCACGGTGTGGAGACCATAGACGTTGACCAACCAAAGTAGGCATATGTCGCTCACCATGACCAAATAATGTCACTAAGTGTGGTCAACTTTGACAACTCACATCACGAGTCACGAATGGTAAGGGTGGAAGGTCATGGTTTGTGAGTACTAGTTATCTAATAACAAATACAAATACCTTCAATATGTAGTGGCAGAATGTGACCTTAATGCACAGTGACCAACCAAAGTATGCATATGTCACTAACCATGACCAACAAATTTCACTTCATGTGGTCAACGTTGAGAACACATAACAGGAGTCACAAATGGTCAGAGGGGAAAACAATGGGTTCGGAACACTTGTTACCAGCTAGCAAGTACAAAGACCTACAACAAGCAGTGGCACGGTATGGCTAGCGTGCACAGTGACCAACCAAAGGATTCATACGTCACTGACTACAACCGAATAAGTCCACTATGTAGGGTCAACATTGACAACTCATAACACGAGTTACAGATGGTCAGAGGGTGAGACAATGGTTTGGTAAGCCAATGTATTGCCTAGAAAGGACAAAGAACTTCAATACGTAGTGGCACGGTGTGGCTAATATGCACACCAAACAATCAAACTTGGCATATGTCATTGATCATGACCATAGAATTTCAATATGGGTGGTCAACGTTGACCAACCATAACACGAGTCACAAACGGTAAGAATAGGAAACAATGCTATGAGAATATCGGTTCTCAACTACCAAGTTCAATGACCTTCAGTCAGTAGTAGCACGGTGTGCCTACCATGCACAATCACCGACCAAAGTAGGCATATTTACTGCCTTTGACCAAAGAAATCCGCTGTGTGGTCCACGTTGACAACTCATAATACGAGTCACAAATGGTCAGAGGGGGAAACAATGGTTTGGGAACACCACGTATCGCGTAGCAAGCACAAGGGGCTTCAATAGGTTGTGGTACGGTGTGGGGACCATGCACGATGACCAACCAAAGTAGGCATATGTCACTGACCATGACCAAATAATGTCACTAAGTGTGGTAAACGTTGACAACTCACAACACGAGTCACAAATGGTCAGGGTGGAAGGTAATGGTTTGTGAATACTAGTTATCTACTAGCAAGTACAAACACATTCAATATGTAGTGGCACAATGTGGCTTCAATGCACAGTGACCACCCAAAGTATGCATACGTCACAGACCATGATGGAAGAATTTCACTTCATGTGGTCAATATTGAAAATGCATAACACGAGTCACAAATGGTCAGAGGGCAAAACAATGGGTTGGGAACACTAGTTATCAACTAGGAAGTACAAAGACATTCAACAAGCAGTGGCACGGTATGGCTAGTGTGCACAGTGACCAACCAAAGGATGCATACGTCATTGACTATGACCGAATAAGTCCACTATGTGTGGTCAACATTAACAACTCATAACACGAGTCACAAATGGTCAGAGGGAGAGAAAATGGATTGGGAAGCCTATGTATTGACTATAATGGACAAAGAACTTCAATACGTAGTGGCACGGTTTGGCTAATATGCACACCAAACAACCAAACTAGGCATATGTCACTGATCATGACCACAGTATTTCAATATGGGTGGTCAACGTTGACCAACCATAACACGAGTCACAAACGGTCACGACAAGAAACAATGCTATGGGATTATTGGTTCTCAACTACCAAGTACAGCGACCTTCAGTCTGTAGTAGCATGGTGTGGCTACCATGCACAATGACTGACCAAAGCAGGCATGTGAATTGCCTTTGACCAAAGAAATCCGCTGTGTGTGGTCAACGTTGACAACTCACAATACGAGTCACAAATGGTCAGAGGGGGAAACAATGGTTTGGGAACACCAAGTATCACATAGCAAGCACAAGGGGCTTCAATACGCCGTGGCACGGTGTGGAGACCATGCACGATGACCAACCAAAGTAGGCATATGTCGCTGACCATGACCAAGTAATGTCACTAAGCGTGGTAAACTTTGACAACTCACAACACGAGTCACAAATGGCCAGGGTGGAAGGTGATGGTTTGTGAATACTAGTTATCTACAAGCAAGTACAAATACCTTCAATATGTAGTGGCACAATGTGGCTTCAATGCACAGTGACCAACCAAAGTATGCATATGTCACTAACCATGACGAACAAATTTCACTTCATGTGGTCAACGCTGAAAACGCATAACACGAATCACAAATGGTCAGAGGGGAAAACAATGGATTGGGAAGCCTATGTATTGGATAGAAAGGACAAAGAACTTCAATACGTAGTGGCACGGTGTGGCTTATATGCACACCAAACAATCAAACTTGGCATATGTCACTGATCATGACCACAAAATTTTAATATGGGTGGTCAATGTTGACCAACCATAACACGAGTCACAAACGGTAAGAATAGGAAACAATGCTATGTGAATATGGTTTCTCAACTACCAAGTACAATGACCTTCAGTCAGTAGTAGCGCGGTGTGGCTACCGTGCACAATGACCGACCAAACTGGGCATATTTACTGCCTTTTACCAAAGAAATCCGCTGTGTGTGGTCCACCTTGACAACTCATAATACGTGTCACAAATGGTGAGAAGGGGAAACAATGGTTGGGGAACACCACATATCACATAGCAAGCACAAGGGGCTTCAATATGGTGTGGCACGGTGTGGGGACCATGCACGATGACCAACCAAAGTAGGCATATGTCACTGACCATGACCAAATAATGTCACTAAGCGTGGTAAAACTTCACAACTCACACTACAAGTCACAAATGGTCAGGGTGCAAGGTAATGGTTTGTGAATACTAGTTATCTACTAGCAAGTACAAATAGCTTCAATATGTAGTGGCACAATGTGGCTTCAATGCACAGTGACCACCCAAAGTATGCATGTGTCACTTACCATGACAAAAGAATTTCACTTCATGTGGTCAACGTTGAAAACGCATAACACGAGTCACAAATGGTCAAAGGGGAAAAAATGAGTTGGGAACACTAGTTATCAAGTAGGAGGTACAAAGACCTTCAACAAGCAGTGGCACAATGTGGCTAGCGTTCACAGTGACCAACCAAAGGATGCATACGTCACTGACTACAACCGAAAAAGTCCACTATGTGTGGTCAACATTGACAACTCATAACACAAGTCACAAATGGTCAGAGGGAGAGAAAATGGTTTGGGAAGCGTATGAATTGACTAGAAAGGACAAAGAACTTCAACACGTAGTGGCACGGTGTGGCTGATATGCACACCAAACAACCAAACTAGGCATATGTCATTGATCATGACGGCATGATTTCAATATAGGTGGTCAACGTTTACAACCCATAACACGAGTCACAAACGGTCAATTCAAGAAACAATGTTATGGGAATATCGGTTCTCAACTACCAAGTACAACTTCCTTTGTCAGTAGTAGCACGGTGTGGCAACCATGCATAATGACCGACCAAAGTAGGCATATGTATTGCCTTTGACCAAAGAAATCCGCTCTGTGTGGTCAATGTTGACAACTCGTAACAGGAGTCACAAATGGTCAGCAGAGGAAACAATGGTTTGGGAACACCAAGTATCACATAGCAAGCACAAGGGGCTTCAATACGTTGTGGCACGGTGTGGAGACCATGCACGAGGACCAACCAAACTAGGCATCTGTCCCTGACCATGACCAAGTAATGTCACGAAGTGTGGTAAACTTTGACAACTCGCAACAGGAGTCACAAATAGTCGGGGTGGAAGGTAATGGTTTGTGAATACGAGTTATCTACAAGAAAGTACAAATACCTTCAGTATATACTGGCACAATGTGGCTTCAATGCACAGTGACCAACCAAAGTATGCATATGTCACTAACCATGGCGAACAGATTTCACTTCATGTGGTCAGCGTTGAAAACACGAGTCACAAATGGTCAGAAGGGAAAACAATGGATTGGGGACACTAGTTATCAACTAGCAAGTACAAAGACCATAAACAAGCAGTGGCACGGTATGGCTAGCGTGCACAGTGACCAACCAAAGGATGCATACGTCACTGACTACGACCGAATAAGCCCACTATGTGTGGTCAACATTGCCAACTCATAACGACAGTCCCAAATGGTCAGAGGGAGAGGCAATGCTTTGGGAAGCATATGTATTGACTAGAAAGGACAAACAACTTCAATACGTAATGGCGCGGTGTGGCTAATATGCACACGAAACAATCAAACTTGGCATATGTCACTGATCATGACCACAGAATTTCAATATGGGTGGTCAACGTTGACCAACCATAACACGAGTCACAAAGGGTAAGAAGAGGAAACAATGCTATGAGAATATCGGTTCTCAACTACCAAGCACAATGACCTTCAGTCAGTAGTAGCACGGTGTGCCTACCATGCACAATGACCGACCAAAGTAGGCATATGTACTGCCTTTGACCAGAGAANAAAGGACAAACAACTTCAATACGTAATGGCGCGGTGTGGCTAATATGCACACGAAACAATCAAACTTGGCATATGTCACTGATCATGACCACAGAATTTCAATATGGGTGGTCAACGTTGACCAACCATAACACGAGTCACAAAGGGTAAGAAGATGAAACAATGCTATGAGAATATCGGTTCTCAACTACCAAGCACAATGACCTTCAGTCAGTAGTAGCAAGGTATGCCTACCATGCACAATGACCAACCAAAGTAGTTATATGCCCTGCCTTTGACCAGAGAAATCCTCTATGTGTGGACAATGTTGACAATTCATTTTACGAGTCACAAATGGTCAGAGGGGGGAACAATGGTTTGGGAATACTTGGTATCGTCTAGCAAGTACAAAGACCTTCGATAAATGGTGGCAGGGTATGGCTACCATGCACAGTGACCAACCAAAATATTCTTGTGTCATTGAATATCATAAAAAGAGTTTCACTGTGTCTTGTCAACTTTCCTTCTTACGGCTGGTTAATGGCAGCAATGGTTGAGAGGTTATTCAAGCTCGAAGTTGCAAAATTCAAAACGTAGTCTGCGTCAATTGTTTATGACTAAACTGAAATTGTTATCATTCATACTTTTGAAAACTACCATGTAATCTTACACTCTCTTATTTTATGCCCTTTACCCATTGGAGCCCTTGTAATGTCATTTTGTCAACATATGAACACCATGTGAGTTGGCTTAGTGCTTATAGAGTTAGATTCTAGAGCGATAGATCCTGGGTTCGAGTCCTCGTACACGCAATACAGAATAGATTCGCGACCTGGGGGGGGGGGCGGCCGTGTTGTGCTACCTCAACTCTACCTTCGACCTAAGCCGGGGGGGGGGGGGGTAGGGGGGTGTCATAATGTGGTCGCAAATCTGTCCTCCAGGTGGTCCACGGAACATCCCTCTAGGGGGATGGGAGTGAGAATTCCAGTGAAGGCACCTACGCGTAACAAATAAACAAAAACTGACCTGGTGTCAATGGGAGAAACCTTTTGCTATTTATTGACTAGCAAGTGCAAATAATTTTAACAAGTAGTGGAACGGTGTGGCTACCATGTACAATGACCAACCAGATTAGGCATGTGCCACTTACCATGACCAAATAGTTTTTCCATGTGTGGTTAACGTTGACAACCTATGATATGGGCCACGAGTTGTCAGAGGGGGAAACAATGGGTTGGGAACACCACAAATCACATAGCAAGGACAAGGGGCTTCAATACGTTGTGGCACGGTGTGGAGACCATGCATGATGACCAACCAAAGTAGGCATATGTCACTGACCATGACCAAATGATGTCACTAAGTGTGGTAAACTTTGACAACTCACAACATGAGTCACGAATGGTTAGGGTGGAAGGTAATGGTTTGTGAATACTGGTTATCTACAAGCAAGTGCAAATACATTCAATGTGTAGTGGCACAATATGGCTTCGATGCACAGTGACCAGCCAAAGGATGCATATGTCACTAACCGTGACGAACAAGTTTCCCTTCATGTGGTCAACATTGAAAACGCATGTCTCGAGTCACAAATGGTCAGAGGGGAACACAATGGATTGGTAAGCCTATGTATTGGCTAGAAAGATCAAAGAAATTCAATACATAGAAGCACGGTGTCGCTAATATGCACACCAAACAATCAAACTAGGCATATGTCACTGATCATGACCACATAATTTCAATATGGGTGGTCAACGTTGACCAACGATAACACCAGTCACAAACAGTCAGGAGAGGAAACAATGCTTTGAGAATATCAGTTCTCAACTACCAAGTACAATGACCTTCAGTCACTAGTAGCACGGTGTGGCTACCATGCACAATGACCGACCAAAGTAGGCATATTTACTGCCTTTGATCAAAGAAATCCGCTGTGTGTGGTCCACGTTGACAACTCATAATACGAGTCACAAATGGGCAGAGGGGGAAACAATGGTTTGGGAACACCACGTATCACATAGCAAGCACATGATGCTTCAATACGTTGTGGCACAGTGTGGAACCATGCACGATGACCAACCAAAGTAGGCATATATCACTGACCAAGACCAAATAATGTGACCAGGTGTGGTAAACTTTGACACCTCACAACACGAGTCACAAATGGTCACGGTGGAAGGCAATGGTTTTTGAATACTAGTTATCTACTAGCAAGTACAAATACCTTCAATATGTAGTGGCACAATGTGGCTTCAATGCACAGTGAACAACCAAAGTATGCATATGTCACTGACCATGACGAAAAATTTCACTTCATGTGGGCAACATTGAAAACGTATAACACGAGTCACAAATGGTCAGAGGGGAAAACCTTGGATTAAGAAGCCTACGTATTGGCTAGAAAGGACAAAGAACTTCAATACGTAGTGGCACGGTGTGGCTAATATGCACACCAAACAATCAAACTAGGCATATGTCACTGATCATGACGAGAGAATTTCAATATGGGTGTTGAACGCAGACCAACCATAACACGAGTCACAAACGGTCAAGAGAGGAAACAATCCAATGAGAATACCGGTTCTCAACGCCCAAGTACAATGACCTTCAGTCAGTAGTAGCACGGTGTAGCTACCATGCACAATGACCGACCAAAGTAGGCATATTCACTGCCTTTAACCAAAGAAATCTGCTGTGTGTGGTCCACGTTGACAACTCAAAATACGAGTCACAAATGGTCTGAGGGGGAAACAATGGGTTGGGAACACCACGTATCAGATAGCAAGCACAAGTGGCTTCAATACGTTGTGGCACGGTGTGGGGACCATGCACGATGACCAACTAAAGTAGGCATATGTCACTGACCATGACCAAATAATGTCACTAAGGGTGGTAAACTTTGACAAGTCACAACACGAGTCACAAATGGTCAGGGTGGAAGGTAATGGTTTGTGAATACTAGTTATCTACTAGCAAGTAAAAATACCTTCAATATGTAGTGGCACAATGTGGCTTTAATGCACAGTGACCACCCAAAGTATGCATATGTCATTGACCATGACGAAAGAATTTCACTTCATGTGGTCAACGTTGAAAACGCATGACACGAGTCACAAATGGTCGGAGGGGAAAATAATGGGTTAGGAACACTAGTTATTAACTAGGAAGTACAAATACCTTCAACAAGCAGTGGCACAGTGTGGCTAGCGTGCACAGTGACCAACCAAATGATGCATACGTCACTGACTACGACCGAATAAGTCCACTATGTGTGGTCAACATTGACAACTCATAACACGAGTCACAAATGGTTGGAGGAAGAGAAAATGGGTTGGGAAGCCTATGTATTGACTACAAAGGACAAAGAACTTAAATACGTAGTGGCACGGTGTGGCTAATATGAACACCAAACAACCAAACTAGGCATATGTCACTGATCATGACCACATAATTTCAATATGGGTGGTGAACATTGACCAACCATAACACGAGTCAAAAACGGTCGGGAGAGGAATCAATGCTATGCCAATATTGGTTCTCAACTACCAAGTACAACGACCTTCATTCTGTAGTAGCACAGTGTGGCTACCATGTACAATGACCGACCAAAGTAGGCATATGTACTGCCTTTTACCAAAGAAATCCGCTGTGTGTGGTCAACGTTGACAACTCATAATACGAGTCATAAATGGTCAGAGGGGGAAACAATGGTTTGGAAACACCAAGTATCACAAAGCAAGCACAAGGGGCTTCAATACGTCGTGAAACGGTGTGGAGACTATGCACAATGACCAACCAAAGTAGGCATATGTCACTGACCATGACCAAACAATGTCACTATGTGTGGTAAACTTTGACAACTCACAACACGAGTCACAAATGGGCAGGGTGGAAGTTAATGGTTTGTGAATACTAGTTATCTACAAGCAAGTACAAATACCTTCAACATGTAATGGCACAACATGGCTTCAATGCACAGTGACCAACCAAAGTATGCATATGTCACTAACCATGACGAACAAATTTCACTTCATGTGGTCAACGTTGAAAATGCTTAACACGAGTGACAAATGGTCAGAGGGGAAAACAATGGATTGGAAAGCCTATGTATTGGCTAGAAAGGACAAAGAACTTACATACGTAGTGGCACGGTGTGGCTAATATGCACACCAAACAATCAAACTAGGCATATGTCACTGACCATGACCAGAGAATTTCAATATGGGTGGTCAACGTTAACCAGCCACAACACGAGTCACAAACGGTCAGGAGAGGAAACAATGCTATGAGAATATCGGTTATCAACTACCAAGTACAATGACCTTCAGTCAGTAGTAGCGTGGTGTGGCTACCATGCACAATGACCGACCAAAGTAGGCATATTTACTGCCTTTGACCAAAGAAATCCGCTGTGTTTGGTCCACGTTGACAACACATAATACGAGTCACAAGTGGTCAGAGGGGGAAACAATGGTTTGGGAACACCGCGTATCACATAGCAAGCACAAGGGGCTTCAATACATTGTGGCACGGTGTGGGGACCATGCACGATGACCAACCAAAGTAGGCATATAACACTGACCATGGCCAAATAATGTCACTAAGTGTGGTGAATATTGACAACTCACAACACGAGTCACAAATGGTCAGTGTGGAATGTAATGGTTTGTGAATACTAGTTATGTACTAGCAAGTGCAAATACCTTCAATATGTAGTGGCTCAATGTGGCTTCAATGCACAGTGACCACCCAAAGTATGCATATGTCACTGACCATGACGAAAGAATTTCACTTCATGTGGTCAACGTTGAAAACGCATAACATGAGTCACAAATGGTCAGGGTGGAAAACAATGGGTTGGGACCACTAGTCATCAACTAGGAATTACAAAGACCTTCAACAAGTAGTGGCACGGTATGGCTAGCGTGCACAGTGACCAACCAAAGGATGCATATGTCACTGAGTACGACCGAATAAGTCCACTATGTGTGGTCAACATTGACAACTCATAACAGGAGTCACAACTGGTCAGAGGGAGATAAAATGGTTTGGGAAGCCTATGTATTGCCTAGAAAGGACAAAGAACTTCAATACATAGTGGCACGGTGTGGCTAATATGCACACCAAATAACCAAACTAGGCATATGTCACTGATCATGACCACATAATTTCAATATGGGTGGTTAGCGTTGACCAACCATAACACGAGTCACAAACGGTCACGACAGGAAACAATGCTATGGGAATATCGGTTCTCAACTACCAAGTAAACGACCTTCAGTCAGTAGTAGCACGGTCTGGCAACCATGCACAATGACCCAGCAAAGTAGGCATATGTAGTGCCTTTGACCAAAGAAATCCCCTTTGTGTGGTAAACGTTGACAACTCATAATACGCGTCACAAATGGTCAAAGGGGGAAACAATGGGTTGGGAATACCAAGTATTACATAGCAAGCACAAGGGGCTTCAATACGTTGTGGCACGGTGTGGAGACCATGCACAATGACCAACCAAATTAGGCATATGTTGCTGACCATGACCAAGTAATGTCACTAAGTGTGGTAAACTTTGACAACTCACAACACGAGTCACAAATGGTCAGTGTGGAAGGTAATGGTTTGTGAATACTAGTTATCTACGAGCAAGTACAAATACCTTCAATATGTAGTGGCACAATGTGGCCTCAATGCACAGTGACCAACCAAAGTATGCATATCTCACTAACAATGACGAACAAATTTCACTTCATGTGGTCAACGTTGAAAACGCATAACACAAGTCACAAATGGTCAGAGGGGGAAACAATGGATTGGGAAGCCTATGTATTTGCTAGAAAGGACAAAGAACTTCAATACGTAGTGGCACGGCGTGGCAGATATGCACACCAAACAATCAAACTAGGCATATGTCACTGATCATGACCAGAGAATTTCAACATGGGTGGTCAACGTTGACCAACCATAACACGAGTCACAAACGGTCAGATGAGGAAACAATGCTATGAGAATATCGGTTCTCAAATACCAAGTACAATGACCTTCAGTCAGAAGAAGCGCGGTGTGGCTACCATGCACAATGACCGACCAAAGTAGGCATATTTACTGCCTTTGACCAAAGAATCAGCTGTGTGTGGTCCACATTGACAAGTCATAATACGAGCCACAAATGGTCAGAGGGGGAAACAATGGTTTGGGGACATCACGTATCACATAGCAAGCACAAGGGGCTTCAATACGTTGTGGCACGGTTCGGGGACCATGCACGATGACCAACCAAAGTAGGCATATATCACTCAGCATGACCAAGTAATGTCACCAAGTGTGATAAACTTTGGCAACTCACAACACGAGTCACAAATTGTCAGGGTGTAAGGTAATGGGTTGTGAATACTAGTTATATAGAAACAAGTATCAATACCTTCAATATGTAGTGGCACAATGTGGCCTTAATGGACAGTGACCAACCAAAGTATGCATATGTCACTAACCATGACGAACACATTCCACCTCATGTGTTCAACGTTGAAAACGCATAACACGAGTCACAAATGGTCAGAGGGGAAAACAATGGCTTGGGAAGCCTATGTATTGGCTAGAAAGGACAATAAACTTTAATACGTAGTGGCAGAGTGTGGCTAAAATGCACACCAAACAATCAAACTAGGCATATGTTACTGATCATGACCAGAGAATGTCAATATGGGTGGTCAACGTTGACCAACCATAACACGAGTCACAAACGGTCAGGAGAGGAAACAATGCTATGAGAATTTTGGTTCTCGACTACCAAGTACAATGACCTTCAGTCAGTAGTAGCGCGGTGTGGCTACCATGCACAATGACCGACCAAAGTAGGCATATGTACTGCCTTTGACCAAAGAAATCCGCTGTGTGTGGTCCACGTTGACAACTCATAATACGAGTCACAAATGGTCAGAGTGGGAAACAATGGTTTGGGAATACCACGTATCACATAGCAAGCACAAGGGGCTTCAATACGTTGTGGCACGGTGTGGAGACCATGCACGATGACCAACCAATGTAGGCATATGTTACTGACCATGACCAAATAATGTCACTAAGTGTGGTAAACCTTGACAACTCACAACACGAGTCACAAATGGTCAGGGTGGAAGGTAATGGTTTGTGAATACTAGTTATCTACTAGCAAGTACAAATACCTTCAATATGTAGTAGCACAATGTGGCTTCAATGCATAGTGACCACCCAAAGTATGCACATGTCACTGACCATGAGGAAAGAATTTAACTTCATGTGGTCAACGTTGAAAACGCATAAAACGAGTCACAACTGGTCAGAGGGGAAAACACTAGGTTTAGAACACTAGTTATGATTTAGAAAGTACAAAGACCTTCAACAAGCAGTGGCACGGTATGGCTAGCGTGCACACAGACCAACCGAAGGATGCATATGTCACTGACTACAACTGAATAAGTCCACTATGTGTAGTCAACATTGACAACTCATAACACGAGTCACAAATGGTCAGAGGGGAAAACAAGTGAGTGGGAAGACTATGTATTGGCTAGAAATGACAAACAACTTCAATACGTAGTGGCACGGTGTGGCTAATATGCACACCAAACAACCAAACTAGGCATATGTCACTGATCATGACCACGTAATTTCAATATGGGTGGTCAACGTTGACCAACCATAACACGAGTCACAAACGGTCGGGACAGGAATCAATGCTATGAGAATATCGGTTCTCTGCTACCAAGTACAACGACCTTGATTCAGTAGTAGCACAGTGTGGCTACCATGTACAATGACCGACCAAAGTAGGTATATGTACTGCCTTTGACCAAAGATATCCGCTGTGTGTGGTCAACATTGACAACTCATAATACGAGTCACAAATGGTCAGAGGGGGAAACAATGGTTTGGAAACACTAAGTATCACATGGCACCAGGGGCTTCAATACGTTGTGGCACGGTTTGGAGACCATGCAAGATTACCAACCAAAGTAGGCATATGTCACTGACCATGACCAAATAATGTTACTAAGTGTGGTAAACTTTGACAACTCACAACACGAGTCACAAATGGTCTGGGTGGAAGGTAATGGTTTGTGAATACTAGTCGTCTACTAGAAAGTACAAAAACCTTCAATATGTAGTGGCACAATGTGGCTTCAATGCACATTGACCAACCAAAGTATGCATGTATCACTGAACATGACGAAAGAATTTCACTTCATGTGGTCAACGTTGAAAACGCATAACACGAGTCACAAATGGTCAGAGGGGAAAAACAATGGCTTGGGAACACTAGTTATCAACTAGGAAGTACAGAGACCGTCAACAAGCAGTGGCACGGTATGGCTAGCGTGCACAGTGACCAACCAAAGGATGCATACGTCACTGACTACGACCGAATAAGTCCACTATGTGTGGTTAACATTGACAACTCATAACACGAGTCACATATGGTCAGAGGGAGAGAAAATGGTTTGGGAAGCCTATGTATTGATTATGAATGACAAAGAACTTCAATACGTAGTGGCGCGGTGTGGCTAATATGCACACCAAACAACCAAACTTGGCATATATCACTGATCATGACCACAGAATTTCAATATGGGTGGTCAACGTTGACCAACCATAACACGAGCCACAAATGGTAAGAAGAGGAAACAATGCTATGAGAATATCGGTTCTAAACTACCAAGTACTATGACCTTCAGTCAGTAGTAGCACGGTGTGGCTACCATGCACAATGACCGACCAAAGTAGGCATATGTACTGCCTTTGACCGGAGAAATCCGCTGTGTGTGGTCAAGGTTGACAACTCATACTACGAGTCACAAATGGTCAAAGGGGCAAACAATGGTCTGGGAATACTTTGTATCGACTAGCAAGTACAAAGACCTTTGATAAGTGGTGGCACGGTATGGCTACCATGCACAATGACCAATCAAAACATTATTGTGTCATTGAATATCATAAAAAGAGTTTCACTGTGTCTTGTCAACTTTCCTTCTTACGGCTGGTCAATCGCAGCAATGGTTTAGAGGTTATTCAAGCTTGAAGTTGCAAGATTCAAAACTTAGTCTGCGTCAATTGTTTATGAATAAACTGAAATTATTATCATTCATGCTTTTGAAAACTACCCTATAATCTTACACCCCCTTGCTTTATGCCCCTTACCCATAGGGACCCTTATAATGTCATTTGGGCAACATATGAACACCATGTGAGTTGGCTTAGTGCTTATAGAGTTAGAT
>SZWC01000276.1:210592-236012 GCA_023375785.1 Penium margaritaceum | reverse complement strand
ATGCATATGTCACTGAACATGTTGAAAGAATTTGATTTCATGTGGTCAACGTTGAAAACGCATAACACGAGTCACAAATGGTCAGAGGGTTAAACAATGGATTCGGAACACTAGTTATCAAATAGGAAGTACAAAGACCTTCAACAAGCAGTGGCACGGTATGGCTAGCGTGCACAGGGATCAATGATAGGATGCATACGTCACTGACTACGACTAAATAGGTCCACTACGTGTGGTCAACATTGACAACTCATAACACGAGTCACAAATGGTCAGAGGGAGAGACAATGGTTTGGGAAGCCTATGCATTGATTATAAAGGACAAAGAACTTCAATACGTAGTGGCGCGATGTGGCTAATATGCACACCAAACAACAAAACTAGGCATATGTCACTGATCATGACCACATAATTTCAATATGGGTGGTCAACGTTGACCAACCATAATACGAGTCACAAATGGTCAGGACAGGAAACAATGCTATGGGAATATCGGTTCTCAACTACCAAGTACAACGACCTTCAGTGAGTAGTAGCACAGTGTGGCTACCTTGCACAATGACCGACCAAAACTGGCATATGTACTGTCTTTGACCAAAGAAATCCGCTGTGTGTGGTCAACATTGACAACTCATAATACGAGTCACAAATGGGCAGAGGGGGAAACAATGGTTTGGGAATACCAAGTATCACATAGCAAGCACAAGAGGCTTCAATACGTTGTGGCACGGCGTGGAGACCATGCACGATGACCAACCAAAGTAGGCATATGTACTGCCTTTGACCAAAGAAATCCGCTGTGTGTGGTCAACATTGACGACTCATAATACGAGTCACAAATGGTCAGAGGGGAAAACAATGGATTAAGAACACTAGTTATGAACTAGGAAGTACAAAGACCTTCGATAAGTGGTGGCACGGTATGGCTAGCGTGCACAGGGATCAATGATAGGATGCATACGTCACTGACTACGACTAAATAGGTCCACTACGTGTGGTCAACATTGACGACTCATAATACGAGTCACAAATGGTCAGAGGGGAAAACAATGGATTAAGAACACTAGTTATGAACTAGGAAGTACAAAGACCTTCGATAAGTGGTGGCACGGTATGGCTAGCGTGCACAGGGATCAATGATAGGATGCATACGTCACTGACTACGACTAAATAGGTCCACTACGTGTGGTCAACATTGACGACTCATAATACGAGTCACAAATGGTCAGAGGGGAAAACAATGGATTAAGAACACTAGTTATGAACTAGGAAGTACAAAGACCTTCGATAAGTGGTGGCACGGTATGGCTAGCGTGCACAGGGATCAATGATAGGATGCATACGTCACTGACTACGACTAAATAGGTCCACTACGTGTGGTCAACATTGACGACTCATAATACGAGTCACAAATGGTCAGAGGGGAAAACAATGGATTAAGAACACTAGTTATGAACTAGGAAGTACAAAGACCTTCGATAAGTGGTGGCACGGTATGGCTAGCGTGCACAGGGATCAATGATAGGATGCATACGTCACTGACTACGACTAAATAGGTCCACTACGTGTGGTCAACATTGACAACTCATAACACGAGTCACAAATGGTCAGAGGGAGAGACAATGGTTTGGGAAGCCTATGTATTGATTATGAAGGACAAAGAACTTCAATACGTAGTGGCGCGGTGTGGCTAACATGCACACGAAACAACCAAACTAGGCATATGTCACTGATCATGACCACATAATTTCAATATGGGTGGTCAACGTTGACCAACCATAATAGGAGTCACAAACGGTCAGGACAGGAAACAATGCTATGGGAAGATCGGTTCTCAACTACCAAGTACAACGACCTTCAGTCAGTAGTAGCACAGTGTGGCTACCTTGCACAATGACCGACCAAAATAGGCATATGTACTGCCTTTGACCAAAGAAATCCGCTGTGTGTGGTCAACGTTGACAACTCATAATACGAGTCACAAATGGTAAGAGGGGCAAACGATGGTTTGGGAACACCAAGTATCACATAGCAAGGACAAGGGGCTTCAATACGTTGTGGCACGGTGTAGAGACCATGCACGATGACCAACAAAAGTAGGCATATGTCGCTGACCATGACCAAGTAATGTCACTACGTGTGGTAAACTTTGACAACTCACAACACGAGTCACAAATGGTCAGGGTGGAAGGTAATGATTTGTGAATACTAGTTATCTACAAGCAAGTACAAAATGTTCCATATGTAGTGGCACAATGTGGCTTCGATGCACAGTGACCAACCAAAGTATGCATATGTCACTAACCATGACAAACAAATTTCAGTTCATGTGGTCAACGTTGAAAACGCATAACACGAGTCACAAATGGTCAGAGGGGGGAAATATAGATTGGAAAGCCTGTGTATTTGCTAGAAAAGACAAAGAACTTCAATACGTAGTGGCACGCTGTGGCTAATATGCACACCAAACAATCAAACTAGGCATATGTCACTGATCATGACCAGAGAATTTCAATATGGGTGGTCAACGTTGACCAACCATAACACGAGTCAGAAACGGTAAGGAGAGGAAACAATGCTATGAGAATATCGGTTCTCAACTACCAAGTACAATTACCTTAAGTCAGTAGTAGCGCGGTGTGGCTACCATGCACAATGACCGACCAAAGTAGGCATATTTACTGCCTTTGACCAAAGGAATCCGCTGTGTGTGGTCCACGTTGACAACTCATAGTATGAGACACAAATGGTCAGAGGGGGAAACAATGGTTTGGGAACACCACGTATCACATAGCAAGCACAAGGAGCTTCAATACGTTGTGGCACGGTGTGGGGACCATGCAAGATGACCAACCAAAGTAGGCATATGTCAATGACCATGACCAAATAATGTCACTAAGTGTAGTAAACTTTGACAACACACAACACGAGTCACAAATGGTCAGGGTGGAAGGTAATGGTTTGTGAATACTAGTTATCTACTACAAAGTACAAATACCTTCAATATGTAGTGGCACAATGTGGCTTCAATGCACATTGACCAACCAAAGTATGCATATGTCACTGAACATGACGAAAGAATTTCACTTCATATGGTCAACGTTGAAAACGCATAACACGAGTCACAAATGGTCAGAGGGGAAAACAATGGATTAAGAACACTAGTTATCAACTAGGAAGTACAAAGACCTTCAACAAGCAGTGGCACGGTATGGCTAGCGTGCACAGTGACCAACCAAAGGATGCATGCATCACTGACTACGACCGAATAAGTCCACTATGTGTGGTCAACATTGACAACTCATAACACGAGTCACAAATGGTCAGAGGGAGAGACAATGGTTTGGGAAACCTATGTATTGACTAGAAAGGACAAAGAACTTCAATACGTAGTGGCACGGTGTGGGTAGTATGCACATCAAACAACCAAACTAGGTATATGTCACTGATCATGACCACATAACTTCAATATGGGTGGTCAACGTTGACCAACCATATCACGAGTCACAAACGGTCAGGACAGGAAACAATGCTATGGGGATATCGGTTCTCAACTACCAAGTACAACGACCTTCAGTCAGTAGTAGCACGATGTGGCTACCATGCACAATGACCGACCAAAGTAGGCACATGTACTGCCTTTGTCCAAAGAATTCTGCTGTGTGTGGTCAACGTTGACAACTCATACTACGAGTCACAAATGGTCAGAGGGGGAAACAATGGTTTGGGAACACCAAGTATCACATAGCAAGCACAAGGGGCTTCAATACGTTGTGGCAAGGTGTGGAGACCATGCACGATGACCAACCAAAGTAGGCATATGTCGCTGACCATGACCAAGTAATGTCACTAAGTGTGGTAAACTTTGACCACTCACTATACGAGTCACAAACAGTCAGGGTGGAAGGTAATGGTTTATGAATACTAGTTATCTACAAGCAAGTACAAATACCTTCAATATGTAGTGGCACAATGTAACTTCGATGCTCATTGACCAACCAAAGTATGCATATGTCACTATCCATGACGAACAAATTTCACTTCATGTAGTCAACGTTGAAAACGCATAACACGAGTCACAAATGGTCACAGGGGAATACAATGGACTGGGAGGCCTATGTGTTGGCTAGAAAGGACAAAGAACTTCAATACGTAGTGGCACGGTGTGGCTAATATGCACACCAAACAATAAAACTAAACATATGTCACTGATCATGACAAGATAACTTCAATATGGGTGGTCAATGTTGACCAACCATAACACGAGTCACAAACTGTCAGGATAGGAAACATAGCTATGAGCATATTGGTTCTCAACTACCAAGTACAATGACCTTCAGGCAGTAGTAGCGCGGTGTGGCTACCATGCAAAATGACTGACCAAAGTAGGCATATTCACTGCCTTTGACCAAAGTAATCCGCTGTGTGTGGTCCACGTTGACAACTCATAATGCGAGTCACAAATGGTCAGAGGGGGAAACAATGTTATGGGAACACCACATATTACATAGCAAGCACAAGGGGCTTCAATACGTTGTGGCACAGTGTGGGGACCATGCACGATGACCAGCCAAAGTAGGCATGTGTCACTGACCATGACCAATGAAGGTCAATAAGCGTGGTAAACTTTGACAACTCACAACACGAGTCACAAATGGTCAGGGTGGAATGTAATGGTTTGTGAATACTAGTTATCTACTAGAAAGTACAAATAACTTCAATATGTAGTGGCACAATGTGTCTTCAATGCACAGTGACCAACCAAAGAATGCAGATGTCACTGAACATGACGAAAGAATTTCACTTAATGTGGTCAACGTTGAAAACGCATAACATGAGTCAGAAATGGTCAGAGGGGAAAACAATGGATTGGGAACACTAGTTATCAGCTAGGAAGTACAAAGACCTTCAACAAGCAGATCCTCAGTATGGCTTGCGTGCACAGTGACCAACCAAACTATGCATACGTGACTGACTACGACCGAAGAAGTCCACTATGTGTGGTCAACATTGACAACTCATAACACAAGTCACTAATGGTCAGAGGGAGAGACAATTGTTTGGGAAGCCTATGTATTATCTAGAAAGGACAAAGAACTTCAATACGTAGTGGCACGGTGTGGCTAATATGCACACCAAACAACCAAACTAGGCATATGTCACTGATCATGACCACATAATTTCAATATGGGTGGTCAAAGTTGACCAACCATAACACGAGTCACAAACGGTCAGGACAAGAAACAATGCTATGGGAATATCGGTTCTACACTACCAAGTACAACGACCTTCAGTCAGTAGTAGCACAGTGTGGCTACCATGCACAATGACCGACCAAAGTAGGCATATGTACTGCCTTTGACCAAAGAAATCCGCTGTGTGTGGTCAACGTTGACAACTCATAATACGAGTCACAAATGGTCAGAGGGGGANCAATATGGGTGGTCAACGTTGACCAACCATAACACGAGTCACAAACGGTCAGGACAGGAAACAATGCTATGGGAATATCGGTTCTCAACTACCAAGTACAACGACCTTCATTCAGTAGTAGCACGGTGTGGCTACCATGTACAATGACCGACCAAAGTAGGCATATGTACTGCCTTTGACCAAAGAAATCCGCTGTGTGTGGTCAACGTTGACAACTCATAATACGAGTCACAAATGGTCAGAGGGGGAGACAATGGTTGGGGAACACCAAGTAACACATAGCAAGCACAAGGGGCTTCAATACGTTATGGCACGGTGTGGAGACCATGCACGATGACCATCCAAAGTAGGCATATGTCGCTAACAATGAACAAGTAATGTCACTAAGTGTGGTAAACTTTGACAACTCACAACACGAGTCACAAATGATCACGGTAGAAGGTAATGGTTTGTGAATACTAGTTATATACAAGCAAGTACAATACCTTCAATATGTAGTGGCACAATGTGGCTTCGATGCACAGTGACCAACCAAAGTATGCATATGTCACTACCCATGACAGACAAATTTCACTTCATGTTGTCAACGTTGAAAACGCATAACACGAGTCACAAATGGTCAGATGGGAAAACAATGGATTGGGAAGCCTATGTATTGGCTAGAAAGGACAAAGAACTTCAATACGTAATGGCACGGTGTGGCTAACATGCACATCAAACAATCAAACTAGGCATATGTCACTGATCATGACAAGAGAATTTCAATATGGGTGGTCAACGTTGACCAACCACAACACGAGTCACAAACGGTCAAGAGAGGAAACAATGCTATGCGAATATCGGTTCTCAACTACCAAGTACAACGACCTTCAGTCAGTAGTAGCACGGTGTGGCTACCATGCACAATGACCGACCAAAGTACGCATATGTACTGCCTTTGACCAAAGAAATCTGCTGTGTGTGGTCAACGTCGACAACTCATAATACGAGTCACAAATGGTCAGAGGGGGAAACAATGGTTTGGGAACACCAAGTATCACATAGCAAGCACAAGGAACTGCAATACGTTGATTCACGGTGTGGAGACCATGCACGATGACCAACCAAAGTAGGCATACGTCGCTCACCATGACCAAGTAATGTCACTAAGTGTGGTAAACTTTGATTACTCACAACACGAGTCACAAATGGTCAGGGTGGAAGGTAATGGTTTGTGAATACTAGTTATCTACAAGCAAGTACAAATACCTTCAATATGTAGTGGCACAATGTGGCTTTGATGCACATTGACCAACCAAAGTATGCATATGTCACTAACCATGACGAACAATTTTCACTTCATATGGTCAACATTGAAAATGCATATTCTAGTCACAACTGGTCTGATGGGAAAACAATGGGTTGGGAAGCCTATGTATTGGCTAGAAAGGACAAAGAACTTCAAAAAGTAGTGGCACGGTGTGGCTAAAATGCACACCAAACAATAAAACCAGGCATATATCATTGATTATGACAAGAGAATTTCAATATGGGTGGTCAACGTGGACCAACCATAACACGAGTCACAAACGGTCATAAGAGGAAACAATGCTATGAGAATATCGGTTCTCAACTACCAAGTACAAAGACCTTCATTCAGTAGAAGCGTGGTGTGGCTACCATGTACGATGACCGACCAAAGTAAGCACATTTACTGCCTTTGACCAAAGAGATCCGCTATGTGTTGTCCACGTTGACAACTCATAATACGTGTCACAAATGGTCAGAGGGGAAAACAATGGTTTGGAAACACCAAGTATCAAATAGCAAGCACACGGGGCTTCAATACTTTGTGGCACGGTGTGGAGACCATGCACGATGACCAGCCAAAGTAGGCATATGTCACTGACCATGACTAAATAATGTCACTAAGTGTGGTAAACTTTGACAACTCACAACATGAGTCACAAATGGTCCGGGTGGAAGGTAATGGTTTGTGAATACTAGTTATCTACTAGCAAGTACAAACACCTTCAATATGTAGTGGCACAATGTGACCTCAATGCACAGTGACCAACATAAGCATGCATATGTCACTAACCATGACGAACAAATTTCACTTCATGTGGTCAATGTTGAAAACGCATAACATGAGTCACAAATGGTCAGATGGGAAAACAATGGATTGGGGACACTAGTTATCAACTAGCAAGTACAAGGACCTTAAACAAGCAGTGGCACGGTATGGCTAGCGTGCACAGTGACCAACCAAAGGATGAATTCGTCACTGAGTACGACCGAATCGGTCCACTATGCGTGGTCATCATTAACAACTCATAACGCCAGTCCCAAATGGTTAGAGGGAGAGACAATGGTTTGGGAAGCATATGTATTCACTAGAAAGGACAAAGAACTTCAATACGCAGTGGCATGGTGTGGCTAATATGCACACCAAACAATCAAACTTGGCATATGTCACTGATCATGACCACATAATTTCAATATGAGTGCTCAACGTTGACCAACCATAACACGAGTCACAAACGGTATGAAGAGGAAACAATGCTATGAGAATATCGGTTCTCAACTACCAAGTTTAATGACCTTCAGTCAGTAGTAGCACGGTGTGCCTACCATACACAATGACCGACCAAAGTAGGCATATGTTCTGCCTTTGCCGAGAGAAATCCGCTGTGTGTGGTCAACGTTGACAACTCATAATACGTGTCACATATGGTCAGAGGGGGAAACAATGGTTTGGGAATACTTGGTATCGACTTGCAAGTACAAAGACCTTTGATAAGTGGTGACAGTATGGCTACCATGCACAATGACCAACCAAAATACTATTCTTTCATTTAATATCATAAAAAGAGTTTCAGTGTGTCTTGTCAACCTTCCTTCTTACGGCTGGTCAATCGTAGCAAAGGTTGAGAGGTTATTCAAGCTCAAAGTTGCAAAATTCAATACGTAGTCTGCGTCAATTGTTTACGAATAAACTGAATTTGTTATCATTCATACTTTGGAAACTACCCTATAATCTTACACGCCCTTATGTTATGCCCTTTACCCATAGGAACCTTTATAATGTCATTTGGACAACATATGAACACCATGTGCGTTGGCTTAGTGCTTATAGAGTTAGATTCTTGAGCGATAGGTCCTGGGTTTGAATCCTCGTATGCGCAATATGGAATAGGCTCGTGACCTGGGGGGGGGGGGGGGGGGGGGGGGCTGTGTTGAACAACCTCAACTCTACCTTCGAGCCTAAGCCATGGGGGGGGGGGGGGGGGGGGGGGGGGGCTGTGTTGAACAACCTCAACTCTACCTTCGAGCCTAAGCCATGGGGGGGGGGGGGGGGGGGGGGGGGGGCTGTGTTGAACAACCTCAACTCTACCTTCGAGCCTAAGCCATGGGGGGGGGGGGGGGGGGGGGGGGGGGCTGTGTTGAACAACCTCAACTCTACCTTCGAGCCTAAGCCATGGGGGGGGGGGGGGGGGGGGGGGGGGGCTGTGTTGAACAACCTCAACTCTACCTTCGAGCCTAAGCCATGGGGGGGGGGGGGGGGGGGGGGGGGGTCTCATAATGCGGTAGCAAATCTGTCCTCCAGGTCGTCCATGGGACATCCCTCTAGGGGGGTGGGAGGGAGTATTCTAGTGATGGCACCTGCGCGTAACAAATAAACAAAAACTGACCTGGTGTCAAAGGGAGAAACCATTTGCTATTTATTGACTAGCAAGTGCAAATTCTTTGAACAAGTAAAGGAACGGTGTGGCTACCATGTACAATGACCAACCAGATTAGGCATGTGCCACTTACCATGACCAAATAAAATTACTATGTGTGGTTAACATTGACAACCCATGATATGGGCCACGAATTGTCAGAGGGGGAAACAATGGGTTGGGAACACCACAAATCACATAGCAAGCACATGAGGCTTCAATACGTCAAGGCACGGTGTGGAGACCATGCACGATGACCAACCAAAGTAGGCATATGTCACTGACCATGACCAAATCATGTCACTAAGTGTGCTAAACTTTGACAACTCACAACACAAGTCACAAATGGTCAGGGTGGAAGGCAATGGTTTGTGAATACTAGTTGTCTACTAGAAAGTACAAATAACTTCAATATGTAGTGGAACAATGTGGCTTCAATGCACAGTGACAAACCAAAGTATGCATATGTCACTGAGCATGACAAAAGAATTTCACTTCATGTGGTCAACGTTGAAAACGCATAACACGAGTCACAAATGGTCAGAGGGGGGAAACAATGGTTTGGGAACACCAGGTATCACATAGCAAGCACAAGGGGCTTCAATACGTTGTGGCACGGTGTTGACACCATGCACGATGACCAACCAAAGTAGGCATATGTCGCTGACCATAACCAAGTAATGTCACTAAGTGTGGTAAACCTTGACAACTCACAACACGAGTCACAAATGGTCAGTGTGGAAGGTAATGGTTTGTGAATACTAGTTATCTACAAGCAAGTACAAATACATTCAATATGTAGTGGCACAATGTGGCTTCGATGCACAGTGACCAACCAAAGTATTCATATGTCACTAACCATGACGAACAAATCTCACTTCATGTGGTCAATGTTAAAACCGCATAACACGAGTCACAAATGGTCAGAGGGGTAAACATTGGATTGGGAAGCTTATGTTTTGGCTAGAAAGGACAAAGAACTTCAATACGTAGTGGCACGTTGTTACTAATATGCACACCAAACAATCAAACTAGGCATATGTCATAACAAGAGAATTTTGATATGGGTGGTCAACGTTGACCAACCATAACCCGAGTCACAAACGGTCTGAAGAGGAAACAACGCTATGAGAATATCGGTTCTCAACTACCAAGTACAATGACCTTCAGTCAGAAGTAGCGCGGTGTGGCTACCATGTACAATGACCGACCAAGGTAGGCATATGTACTGCCTTTGACCAAAGAGATTTCCTGTGTGTGGTCCACGTTGACAACTCATAATACGAGTCACAAATGGTCAGAGGGGGAAACAATGGTTTAGGAACACCATGTATCATATAGCGAGCACAAGGGGCTTCAATACGCTGTGGCACGGTGTGGAGACCATGCACGACGACCAACCAAAGCAGGCATATGTCACTGACCATGACCAAGTAATGTCACTAAGTGTGGTAAACTTTGACAACTCACAACACGAGTCACAAATGGTCTGGGTGGAAGGTCATGGTTTGTGAACACTAGTTATCTAGTAGCAAGTACAAATACCTTCAATATGTAGTGGCACAATGTGGCTTCAATGCACAGTGACCATCCAAAGTATGCATATGTCACTGACCATGATGAAAGAATTTCACTTCATGTGGTCAACGTTGAAAACGCATAACACGAATCAGAAATTGTCAGAGGGGAAAACAATGGGTTTGGAACACTAGTTATCAACTAGGAAGTACAAAGACCTTCAACAAGCAGTGGCACGGTATGGCTAGCGTGCACAGTGACCAACCAAAGGATGCATACGTCACTGACGATGACCGAATATGTCCACTATGTGTGGTCAACATTGACAACTCATAACACGTGTCACAAATGGCCAGAGGGAGAGACAATGGTTTGGGAAGCCTATGTATTGACTAGACAGGACAAAGAACTTCAATACGTAGTGGCACGGTGTGGCTAATATGCGCACCAAACAACCAAAGTAGGCATATATCAATGATCATGACCACATAACTTCAATATGGGTGGTCAACGTTGACCAACCATAACACGAGTCACAAATGGTCAAGATAGGAAACAATGCTATGGGAATATCGGTTCTCATCTACCAAGTACAACGACTTTCAGTCAGTAGTAGCACGGTGTGGCTATCATGCAGAATGACCGACCAAAGTAGGCATATGTACTGCCTTTGACCAAAGAAATCCGCTGTGTGTGGTCCACGTTGACAACTCATAATACGAGTCACAAATGGTCAGAGGGGGAAACAATGGTTTGGGAACACCAAGTATCACATAGCAAGCACAAGGGGCTTCAATACAATGTGGCAAGGTGTGGAGACCATGCACGATGACCAACCAAAGTAGGCATATGTACTGCCTTTGACCAAAGAAATCCGCTGTGTGTGGTCCACGTTGACAACTCATAATACGAGTCACAAATGGTCAGAGGGGGAAACAATGGTTTGGGAACACCAAGTATCACATAGCAAGCACAAGGGGCTTCAATACAATGTGGCAAGGTGTGGAGACCATGCACGATGACCATCCAAAGTAGGCATATGTCGCTGACCATGACCAAGTAATGTCACTAAGTGTGGTAAGCTTTGACAACTCACAACACGAGTCAAAAATGGGCAGGTCTGAAGGTAATGGTTTGTGAATACTATTTATCTACAAGCAAGTACAGATACCTTCAATATGTAGTGGCACAATAAGCCTTCGATGCACAGTGACCAACCAAAGTATGCATGTGTCACTAACCATGACGAACAAATTTCACTTCATGTGGTCAACATTGAAAACGCATAACACAAGTCACAAACGGTCAGATGGGAAAACAATGGGTTGGGAATACTAGCTATCAACTAGCAAGTACAAAGACCTTCAACAAGCAGTGGCACGGTATGGCTAGCGAACAGTGACCAACCAAAGGATGCATACGTCACTGACTATGACCGAATAAGTCCACTATGTGTGGTCAACATTGAAAACTCATAACACGAGTTACAAATGGTCAGAGGGAGAGACAATGGTTTGGTAAGCCTATGTATTGGCTAGAAAGGACAAAGAATTTCAATACGTAGTGGCACGGTGTGGCTAATATGCACACAAAACAATCAAACTAGGCATATGTCACTGATCATGACCACGTAATTTCAATATGGGTGGTCAGCGTTGACCAACCATAACAGGAGTCACAAACGGTGAGGACAGAAAACAATGCTATGGGACCATTGGTTCTCAACTACCAAGTACAACGACCTTCAGTCAGTAGTAGCACAGTGTGACTACCATGCACAATGACCGACCAAAGTAGGCATATGTACTGCCTTTGACCAATGACATCCGCTGTGTGTGGTCAACGTTGACAACTCGTAATACGAGTCTCAAATGGTCAGAGGGGGAAACAATGGTTTGGGAACATCAAGCATCACATAGCATGCACAAGGGGCTTCAATACATTGTGACACAGTGTGGAGACCATGCACGATGACCAACCAAAGTAGTCATATGTCACTGACCATGACCAAACAATGTCACTACGTGTGCTAAACTCTGACAACTTACAACACGAGTAACAAATGGTCAGGGTGGAAGGTAATGGTTTGTGAATACTTGTTATCTACTAGCAAGTACAAATACCTTCAATATGTAGTGGCACAATGTGGCTTCAATGCACAGTGATCAACCAACGTATGCATATGTCACTAACCATGACGAACACATTTTACTTCATGTGGTCAACGTTGAAAACGCATAACACGAGTCACAAATGGTCACAGGGGAAAACAATGGATTGCGAAGCCTATGTATTGGCTAGAAAGGACAAAGACCTTCAATACGTAGTGGCACGGTGTGGCGAATATGCACACCAAGCAATCAAAGTAGGCAAATGTCACTGATCATGACCAGAGAATTTCAACATGGGTGGCTAACGTTGACCAACCATAACACGGGTCACAAACGGTCAGGAGAGGAAACAATGCTATGAGAATATCTGTTCCCAACTACCAAGTACACCGACCTTCAGTTAATAGTAAAACGGTGTGGCTACCATGCACAATGACCGACCAAAGTAGGCATATGTACTGCCTTTGACCAAAGAAATACGCTGTGTGTGGACCACGTTGACAACTCATAATACGAGTCACAACTGGTCAGAGGGGGGAAACAATGGTTTGGAAACACCACAAATCACATAGCAAGAAGAAGGGACTTCAATACGTTGTGGCACGGTGTGGAGACCATGCACGATGACCATCTAAAGTAGGCATATGTCAGTGACAATGACCAAGTAATGTCACTAAGTGTGGTAAACTTTGACAACTCACAACACGAGTCACAAATGGTCAGGGTGGAAGGTAATGGGTTGTGAATACTAGTTATCTTATAGCAAGTACAAATACCTTCAATATGTAGTGGCAGAATGTGGCTTCAATGCACAGTGACCAACCAAAGCATATATATGTCACTGACCATGACGAAAGAATTTCACTTCATGTGGTCAACGTTGAAAACAAATAACACGAGTCACAAATGGTCAAAGGGGGAAACAATGGGTTGGGAACGCTAGTTATCTACTAGGAAGTACAAAGACCTTCAACAAGCAGTGGCACGGTATGGATAGTGTGCACAGTGACCAACCAAAGGATGCATACGTCACTATTTACGACTGAATAAGTCCACTATGTGTGGTCAACATGGACAACTCATAACACGAGTCACAAATGGCTAGAGGGCGAGACGATGTTTTGGGAAGCCTATGTATTGACTATAAAGGACAAAGAACTTCAATACGTAGTGGCACAGTGTGGCTTATATGCACACCAAACAACCGAACTAGGCATATGTCACTGATCGTGACCACATAATTTCAATATGGGTGGTCAACGTTGACCAACCATAACACGAGTCACAAACGGTCAGGACACGAAACAATGCTATGGGATTATTGGATCTCAACTACTAAGTAGGACGGCCTTCAGTCAATAGTGGCACGGTGTGAATACCATGCACAATAACCAACCAAAGTAGGCATGTGTACTGCCTTTGACCAAAAGAAATCCGCTGTGTGTGGCCAACGTTGACAACTCATAATATGAGTCACAAATGGTCAGAGGGGGAAACAATGGTTTGGGAACACCAAGTATCACATAGCAAGCACAAGGAGCTTCAATGCGTTGTGGCACGGTGTGGAGACTATACACGATGACCAACCAAAGTAGGCATATGTCGCTGACCATGACCAAGTAATGTCACTAAGTGTGGTAAACTTTGACAACTCACAACACGAGTCACAAATGGTCAGCGTGGAAGGTAATGGTTTGTGAATACTAGTTATCTACAAGCAAGTACAAATACCTTCAATATGTAGTGGCACAATGTGGCTTCGATGCATAGTGACCAACCAAAGTATGCATATGTCACTAACCATGACGAACAAATTTCACATCATGTGGTCAACGTTGAAAACGCATAACACGAGTCACAAAATGGTCGGAGGGGAAAACAATAGATTGGGAAGCCTATGTATTGGCTAGAAAGGACAAAGAACTTCAATACATAGTGCCACGGTGTGGCTAATATGCAGACCAAACAGTCAAACTAGGTATACGTCACTGATCACGACCAGAGAATTTCAATGTGGGTGGTCAACGTTGACCAACCATAACACGAGTCACAAACGGTCAGGAGAGGAAACAATGCTATGAGAATATTGGTTCTCAACTACCAAGTACAATGACCTTCAGACAGTAGTAGCGCGGTGTGGCTACCATGCACAATGACCGACCAAAGTAGGCATATTTACTGCCTTTGACCAAACAAATCCGCTGTGTGTGGTCAACGTTGACAACTCATAATACGAGTTTGAAATGGCCAGAGGGGGAAATAATGGTTTGGAAACACTAAGTATCACATAGCAAGCACAAGGGGCTTCAATACGACGTGGCACGGTGTGGAGACCATGCACGATGACCAACCAAAGTAGGCATATGTCACTGACCATGACCAAACAATGTCACTAAGTGTGGTAAACTTTGACAACTCACAACACGAGTCACAAATGGTCAGAGGGGGAAACAATGGTTTGGGAACACCAAGTACCACATAGCAAGCACAAGGGGCTTCAATACGACGTGGCACGGTGTGGAGACCATGCACGATGACCAACCAAAGTAGGCATATGTCACTGACCATGACCAAACAATGTCACTAAGTGTGGTAAACTTTGACAACTCACAACACGAGTCACAAATGGTCAGGGTGGAAGGTAATGGTTTTTTGATACTAGTTATCTACTAGCAAGTACAAATACCTTCTATGTGTAGTGGCATAATGTGGCCTCAATGCACAGTGACCAACCAAAGTATGCAGATGTCACTAACCATGACGAACAAATTTCACTTCATGTGGTCAATGTTGAAAACGCATAACACGAGTCACGAATGGTCAGAGGGGAAAACAATGGAATGGGGACACTAGTTATGAACTAGCAAGTACAAAGACCTCAAACAAGCAGTGGCACAGTATGGCTAGCGTGCACAGTGACCAACCAAAGGATGCATACGTCACTGACTACGACCGAATAAGTCCACTATGTGTGGTCAACATTGACAACTCATAACACGAGTTACAAATGGTCAGAGAAAGAGACAGTGGTTTGGTAAGCCTATGTATTGGCTAGAAAAGACAATGAATTTCAATACGTTGTGGCACAGTGTGGCTAATATGCACACAAAACAATCAAACTAGGCATATGTCATTGATCATGACCATGTAATTTCACTATGGGTGGTCAACGTTGACCAACCATAACAGGAGTCTCAAACGGTCAGGACAGCAAACAATGCTGTGGGACTATCGGTTCTCAACTACCAAGTACAACGACCTTCAGTCAGTAGTAGCACGGTGTGGCTACCATGGACAATGACCGATCAAAGTAGGCATATGTACTGCCTTTGACCAAAGAAATCCGCTATGTGTGGTCAACGTTCACAACTCATAATACAAGTCACAAATTGTCAGAGGGGGAAACATTGGTTTGGGAACATCAAGCATCACATAGCATGCACAAGGGGCTTCAATACATTGTGGCACAGTGTGGAGACCATGCACGATGACCAACCAAAGTAGTCATATGTCAGTGACCATGACCAAACAATGTCACTACGTGTTCTAAACTTTGACAACTCACAACACAAGTCACAAATTGTCAGGGTGGAAGGTAATGGTTTGTGAATACTAGTTATCTACTAGCAAGTACAAATACCTTCAATATGTAGTGGCACAATGTGGCTTCAATGCACAGTGATCAACCAACGTATGCATATGTCACTAACCATGACGAACACATTTTACTTCATGTGCTCAACGTTGAAAACGCATAACACGAGTCACAAATGGTCAGAGGGGAAAATAATGGATTGGGGAGCCTATGTATTGGCTAGAAAGGACAAAGAACTTCAATACGTAGTGGCACGGTGTGGCGAATATGCACACCAAGCAATCAACTTAGGCAAATGTCACTGGTCATGACCAGAGAATTTCAACATGGGTGGTCAACGTTGACCAACCATAACACGGGTCACAAACGGTCAGGGGAGGAAACAATGCTATGAGAATATCAGTTCTCAACTACCAAGTACAACGACTATCAGTTAGTAGTAAAACGGTGTGGCTACCATACACAATGACCAACCAAAGTAGGCATATTGAACTGCCTTTGACCAAAGAAATCCGCTGTGTGTGGTCCATGTTGACAATTCATAATACGAGTCACAACTGGACAGAGGGGGATACAATGGTTTTTGAAACATCACGAATCACATAGGAAGCACAAGGGGCTTCAATACGTTGTGGCACGGTGTTGAGACCATGCACGATGACCAACTAAAGTAGGCATATGTCACTGACAATGACCAAATAATGTCACTAAGTGTGGTAAACTTTGACATCTCACAACAGGAGTCACAAATGGTCAGGGTGGAAAGTAATGGTTTGTGAATACTAGTTATCTACTAGCAAGTATAAATACCTTCAATATGTAGTGGCACAACGTGGCTTCAATGCACAGTGACCACCCAAAGCATGCATATGTCACTGACCATGACGAAAGAATTTCATTTCATGTGGTCAACGTTGAAAACAAAAAACACGAGTCACAAATGGTCAAAGGGGGAAACAATGAGTTGGGAACGCTAGTTATCTACTAGGAAGTACAAAGACTTTCAACAAGCAGTGGCAGGGTATGGCTAGCGTGCACAGTGACCAACCAAAGGATGCATACGTCACTGTTTACGACCGATTAAGTCCAATATGTGTGGTTAACGTAGACAACTCATAACACGAGTCACAAATGGTCAGAGGGAGAGACAATGTTTTGGGAAGCCTATGTATTGACTAGTATTGAAAAAGAACGTGAATACGTAGTGGCACGGTGTGGCTAATATGCACACCAAACAACCGAACTAGGCATATGTCACTGATCATGAACACATAATTTCAATATGGGTGGTCAACGTTGACCAACCATAACACGAGTCACAAAGGGTCAGGACAGGAAACAATGCTATGGATATATCGTTTCTGATCTACCAAGTACAACAACCTTCAGTCAGTAGTGGCACGGTGTGGCAACCATGCACAATGACCGACCAAAGTATGCATATGTACTGCCTTTGACCGAAGAAATCCGCTGTGTGTGGCCAACGTTGACAACTCATAATATGAGTCACAAATGGTCAGAGGGGGAAACAATGGTTTGGGAACACCAAGTATCACATAGCAAGCACAAGGGGCTTCAATGCGTTGTGAAAGGGTGTGGATACCATGCACGATGACCAACCAAAGTAGGCATATGTCGCTGACCATGACCAAGTAATGTCACTAAGTGTGGTAAACTTTGACAATTCACAACACGAGTCAAAAATGGCCAGGGTGGAAGGTAATGGTTTGTGAATACTAGTTATCTACAAGCAAGTAGAAATACCTTCAATATGTAGTGGCACAATGTGGCTTCGATGCACAGTGACCAACCAAAGTATGCATATGTCACTAACCATGACGAACAAGATTCACTTCATGTGGTCAACGTTGAAAACGCATAACACGAGTCACAAATGGTCAGAGGGGAAAACAATGGATTGGGGACACTGGTTCTCAACTAGCAAGTACAAAGACCTCAAACAAGCAATAGCACGGTATGGCTAGCGTGCACAGTGACTAACCAAAGGATGCATACGTCGCTGACTACAACCGAATAAGTCCACTATGTGTGGTCAACATTGGCAACTCATAACGCAAGTCCCAAATGGTCAGAGGGAGAGACAAAGGTTTGGGAAGCCTATGTATTGACTAGAAAGGACAAGGAACTTCAATGCCTAGTGGCACGGTGTGGCTAATATGCACACTAAACAACCAAACTAGGCATATGTCACTGATTATGACCACATAATTTCAATATGGGTGGTCAACGTTGACCAACCATAACACGAGTTACAACCGGTCAGGACAGGAAACAATGCTATGGAAATATCGGTTCTCAACTACCAAGTACAATGACCTTCAGTCAGTAGTAGCAAGGTGTGGCTACCATGCACAATGACCGACTAAAGTAGGCACATGTACTGCCTTTGACCAAAGAAATCCTTTGTGTGTGGTCAACGTTGACAACTCATAATATGAGTCAGAAATGGTCAGCGGGGGAAACAATGGTTTTGGAACACCAAGTATCACATAGCAAGAACAATGGGCTTCAATACGTTGTGGCACGATGTGGAGACCATGCACGAAAAACCAAAGTAGGCATATGTCGCTGACCATGACCGAGTAATGTCACTAAGTGTGGTAAACTTTGACAACTCACAACACGAGTCACAAATGGTCAGGGTGGAAGGTAATGGTTTGTGAATACTAGTTATCTACAAGTAAGTACAAATACCTTCAAAATGTAGTGGCACAATGAGGCTTCGATGCACAGTGACCAACCAAAGTATGCATATGTCACTAACCATGACGAACAAATTTCACTTCATGTGGTCAACATTGAAAACGCAGAACACGAGTCACAAATGGTCAGAGGGGAAAACAATGGATTGGGAAGCCTATGTATTGGCTAGAAAGGACAAAGAACTTCAATACCTAGTGGCACGGTGTGGATAATTTGCACACAAAACAATCAAACTAGGCATATGTCACTGATCATGACCAGAGAATTTCAATATGGGTGGTCAAGGTTGACCAACCATAACACGAGTCACAAACGGTCAGGAGAGGAAACAATGCTACGAGAATATCCGTTCTCAACTACCAAGTACAATGACCTTCAGTCAGTAGTAGGGCGGTGTGGCTACCATGCACAATGGCCGACCAAAGAAGGCATATTTACTGCCTTGGACCAAAGAAATCCGCTGTGTGTGGTCAACGTTCACAAATCATAATACGAGTCACAAATGGTCAGAGGGGGAAACAATGGTTTGGGAACACCAAGTATCACATAGAAAGCACAAGGGGCTTCAATACGTTGTGGCACGGTGTGGAGACCATGCACGAGGACCAACCAAAGTAGGCATGTCGCTGACCATGACCAAGTAATGTCACTACGTGCGGTAAACTTTGACAACTCACAACACGAGTCACAAATGGTCAGCATGGAAGGTAATGGTTTGTGAATAATAGTCATCTACAAGCAAGTACAAATACATTCAATATGTAGTGGCACAATGTGGCTTCGATGCATAGTGACCAACCAAAGTATGCATATGTCACTAACCATGACGAACAAGATTCACGTCATGTGGTCAACGTTGAAAACGCATAACACGAGTCACAAATGGTCAGAGGGGGAAACAATGGTTTGGGAACACCACGGATCACTTAGCAAGCACAAGGGGCTTCAAGGCGTTGTGGCACGGTGTGGAGACCATGCACGAGGACCAACCAAAGTAGGCATATGTCACTAACCATGACGAACAAGATTCACGTCATGTGGTCAACGTTGAAAACGCATAACACGAGTCACAAATGGTCAGAGGGGGAAACAATGGTTTGGGAACACCACGGATCACTTAGCAAGCACAAGGGGCTTCAAGGCGTTGTGGCACGGTGTGGAGACCATGCACGAGGACCAACCAAAGTAGGCATATGTCACTAACCATGACGAACAAGATTCACGTCATGTGGTCAACGTTGAAAACGCATAACACGAGTCACAAATGGTCAGAGGGGGAAACAATGGTTTGGGAACACCACGGATCACTTAGCAAGCACAAGGGGCTTCAAGGCGTTGTGGCACGGTGTGGAGACCATGCACGAGGACCAACCAAAGTAGGCATATGTCACTAACCATGACGAACAAGATTCACGTCATGTGGTCAACGTTGAAAACGCATAACACGAGTCACAAATGGTCAGAGGGGGAAACAATGGTTTGGGAACACCACGGATCACTTAGCAAGCACAAGGGGCTTCAAGGCGTTGTGGCACGGTGTGGAGACCATGCACGAGGACCAACCAAAGTAGGCATATGTCACTAACCATGACGAACAAGATTCACGTCATGTGGTCAACGTTGAAAACGCATAACACGAGTCACAAATGGTCAGAGGGGGAAACAATGGTTTGGGAACACCACGGATCACTTAGCAAGCACAAGGGGCTTCAAGGCGTTGTGGCACGGTGTGGAGACCATGCACGAGGACCAACCAAAGTAGGCATGTCGCTGACCATGACCAAGTAATGTCACTACGTGCGGTAAACTTTGACAACTCACAACACGAGTCACAAATGGTCAGCATGGAAGGTAATGGTTTGTGAATAATAGTCATCTACAAGCAAGTACAAATACATTCAATATGTAGTGGCACAATGTGGCTTTGATGGACAGTGACCAACCAAAGTATGCATATGTCACTAACCATGACGAACAAATTTCACTTCATGTGGTCAACGTTGAAAACGCATAACACGAGTCACAAATGGTCAAAGGGGAAAACAATGGATTAAAAAGCCTTTGTATTGGATACAAAGGACAAGGAACTTCAATACGTAGTGGCACGCTGTGGCTAATATGCACACCAAACAATCAAACTAGGCATATGTCACTGGTCATGACCAGAGAATTTCAATATGGGTGGTCAACGTTGACCAACCATTACACGAGTCACAAACGGTCAGGAGAGGAAAAAATGCTATGAGAATATCGGTTCTCAACTACCAAGTACAATGACCTTCAGTCAGTAGTAGCGCGGTGTGGCTACCATGTACAATGACCGACAAAAGTAGGCATATTTACTGCCTTTGACCAAAGAAATCCGCTGTGTGTGGTCCTCGTTGACAACTCATAACATGAGTCACAAATGGTCAGAGGGGGAAACAATGGTTTAGGAACACCACGAATCACATAGCAAGCACAAGGGGCTTCAAGACGTTGTGGCACGGTGTGGAGACCATGCACGATGACCAACCAAAGTAGGCATGTCGCTGACCATGACCAAGTAATGTCACTACATGTGGTAAACTTTGACAACTCACAACACGAGTCACAAATGGTCAGCATGGAAGGTAATGGTTTGTGAATAATAGTCATCTACAAGCAAGTACAAATACATTCAATATGTAGTGGCACAATGTGGCTTTGATGCACAGTGACCAACCAAAGTATGCATATGTCACTAACCATGACGAACAAATTTCACTTCATGTGGTCAACTTTGAAAACACATAACACGAGTCACAAATGGTCAGAGGGGAAAATAATGGATTAAGAAGCCTATCTATTGGATAGAAAGGACAAAGAACTTCAATACGTAGTGGCACAGTGTGGCCAATATGCACACCAAACAATCAAACTAGGCATATGTCACTGATCATGACGAGAGAATTTCAATATGGGTGGTCAACGTTGACCAACCATAACACGAGTCACAAACGGTCAGGAGAGGAAACAATGCTATGAGAATGTTGGTTCTCAACTACCAAGTACAATGACCTTCAGTCAGTAGTAGCGCGGTGTGGCTACCATGCACAATGACCGACAAAAGTAGGCATATTTACTGCCTTTGACCAAAGAAATCCGCTGTGTGTGGTCCTCCTTGACAACTCATAATACGAGTCACAAATGGTCAGAGGGGGAAACAATGGTTTGGGAACACCACGGATCACTTAGCAAGCACAAGGGGCTTCAATACGTTGTGGCACAGTGTGGAGACCATGCACGATGACCAACCAAAGTAGGCATATGTCACTAACCATGACCAAATAATGTCACTAAGTATGGTAAAGTTTGACAACTCACAACACGAGTCACAAATGGTCAGGGTGGAAGGTAATGGTTTGGGAATGCTAGTTATCTACTAGAAAGTACAAATACCTTCAATATGTAGTGGCACAATTTGGCTGCAATGCACTGTGACCAACCAAAGTATGCATATGTCACTAAACATGACGAAACAGTTTCACTTCATGTGGTCAACGTTGAAAACGCATAACACGAGTCACAAATGGTCAGAGGGGAAAACAATGGATTGGAAAGCCTATGTATTGGCTTGAAAGGACAAAGAACTTCAATACGTAGTGGCACAGACTGGCTGATACGCACACCAAACAATCAAACTAGGCATATGTCAATGATCATGACCAGAGAATTTCAACATGGGTGGTCAACGTTGACCAACCATAACACAAGTCACAAACAGTCAGGAGAGGAAACAATGCTATGATAATATTGGTTCTCAACTACCAAGTACAAAGACCTTCAGTCAGTAGTAGTGCGGTGTGGCTACCATGCACACTGACCGACCAAAGTAGGCATATTTACTGCCTTTCACCATAGAAATCTGCTGTGTGTGGTCCACGTTGACAACTCATAATACGAGTCACAAATGGTCAGAGAGGGAAACAATGGTTTGGGAACACCACGTATAACATAGCAAGCACAAGGGGCTTCAATACGTTGTGGCAAGGTGTGGGGACCATGCACGATGACCAACCAAAGTAGGCATATGTCACTGGCCATGACCAAATAATGTCACTATGTGTGGTAAACTTTGACAACTCACAACACGAGTCAGAAATGGTCAGGGTGGAAGGTAATGGTTTGTGAATACTAGTTATCTACTAGCAAGTACAAATACCTTCAATATGTAGTGGCACAATGTGGCTTCAATGCACAGTGATTACCCAAAATATGCATATGTCACTGACCATGACGAAATAATTGCACTTAATGTGGTCAACGTTGAAAACGCATAACACGACTTACAAATGGTCAGAGGGGAAAACAATGGATTGGGAGCACTGGGTATCAACTAGGAAGTACAAAGACCTTCAACAAGCAGTGGCACGGTATGGCTAGCGTGCACTGTGACCAACCAAAGGATGCATACGTCGCTGACTACGACCGAATAAGTCCACTATGTGTGGTCAACATTGACAACTCATAACATGAGTCACAAATGGTCTGAGGGAGTAAAAATGGTTTGCGAAGCCTATGTATTGCCTAGAAAGGACAAAGAACTTCAATACGTAGTGGCACGGTGTGGCTAATATGCACACCAAACAACCAAACTAGGCATATGTCACAGATCATGACCACATGATTTCAATATGGGTGGTCAACGTTGACCAACCATAACACGAGTCACAAACGGTCAGGACAGGAAACAATGCTATGGGAACATTGGTTATCAACTTCGAAGTACAACGACCTTCATTCATTGTAGCACGGTGTGGCTACCATGTACAACGACCGACCAAAGTAGGCATACGTACTGCCTTTGACCAAAGAAATCCGATGTGTGGGGTCAATGTTGACAACTCATAAAAGGAGTCACAAATGGTCGGAGGGGGAAACAATCGTTTGGAAACACCAAGCATCACATGGCAAGCACAAGGGGCTTCAATACATTGTGGCTGTGTAGACCATGCACGATGACCAACCAAAGTAGGCATATGTCACTGACCATGACCAAATAATGTCACTAAGTTTGGTAAACTTTGACAACTCACAACACGAGTCACAAATGGTTAGGATGGAAGGTAATGGTTTGTGAATACTACTTATCTACTAGTAAGTAAAAATATCTTCAACATGTAGTGGCATAATGTGGCCTTTATGCACAGTGACCAACCAAAGTATGCATATGTCACTAACCATGACAAACAAAATTCACTTCATGTGGTCAATGTTGAAAACGCATAACACGAGTCACAAATGGTCAGAGGGGAAAGCAATGGACTGGGGACACTAGTTATCAACTAGCAAGTACAAAGACCTTAAACAAGCTGTGGCACGGTATGACTAGCGTGCACAGTGACCAACCAAAGGATGCATACGTCACTGACTACGACCGAATAAGTCCATACGTGTGGTCAACATTGACAACTCATAACAGCAGCCCCGAATGGTCAGAGGGATAGACAATGGTTTGGGAAGCATATGTATTGACTAGAAAGGACAAAGAACTTCAATACGTAGTGGCACGGTGTGGCTCGTAGGCACACCAAACAATCAAACTTGGCATATGTCACTGATCATGACCACAGAATTTCAATATGGGTGATCAACGTTGACCGACCATAAAACGAGTCACAAATGGTAAGAAAGAGGAAACAATGCTATGAGAATATAGGTTCTCAACTATCAAGTAAAACGAGCTTCAGTCAGTAGTAGCACGCTGTGCCTACCATGCACAATGACCGACCAAAGTAGGCATATGTACTACCTTTGACCAGAGAAATCCGCTGTGTGTGGTCAACGTTGACAACTCATAATACAAGTCACAAATGGTCAGAGGGGGAAACAATGGTTTGGGAATCCTTGGTATCGACTAGCAAGTAGAAAGAGCTTCGAAAAGTGGTGGCACGGTATGGCTACCATGCACAATGACCAACCAAAATATTCTTGTGTCATTGAATATCATAAAACGACTTTCACCGTGTCTTGTCAACTTTCCTTCTTACGGCTGGTCAATCACACCAATGGTTGAGAGGTTATACAAGCTTGAAGTTGCAAAATTCAAAACTTAGTCTGCGTCAATTATTTATGATTTAACTGAAATTGTTATCATTTATGCTTTTGAAAACTACCCTATAATTTTACAACCCCTTGTTTTATGCCCTTTACCCATATGAACCCTTATAATGTCATTTGGACAACATATGAACACCATGTGAGTTGGCTTAGTGCTTATAAAGTTGGATTCTGGAGCGATATGTCCTGGGTTTCAATCCCCGTACGCGCAATATAGAATAGGCTGGCGACCTTGGAGGGGGGGGGGGGGGGGG